>CM033645.1:3771367-3796692 GCA_019512145.1 Engystomops pustulosus
GGAGGGGGAGGAGATAAGCTGTGACATCATCTATTGTCAGTACTGATGTAATGATGGGTCAGTGTTATCTATATAGAGGACATTGTACAGGGAGGAGGAGGAGATAAGCTGTGACATCATTTATTGTCAGTAGTGATGTAATGATGGGTCAGTGTTATCTATAAAGAGGTCATTGTACAGGGAGGGGGAGGAGATAAGCTGTGACATCATCTATTGTCAGTAGTGATGTAATGATGGGTCAGTGTTATCTATATAGAGGTCATTGTACAGGGAGGTGGAGATAAGCTGTGACATCATCTATTGTCAATAGTGATGTAATGATGGGTCAGTATTATCTATATAGAGGTCATTGTACAGGGAGGGGGGAGGGGATAAACTGTGACATCATCTATTGTCAGTAGTGATGTAATGATAGGTCAGTGTTATCTATATAGAGGTCATTGTACAGGGAGGAGGAGGAGATAAGCTGTGACATTATCTATTGTCAGTAGTGACAGTAGTTGACACCTTTCCTTTAAGGCTAAGCAGGATTTGAATTCACAAACTCTACTCTCTACTATACCATAGAGATAATGGGGGTCATTTACTAAGGGTCCGAATCGCGCATTTTCGTCAAGTTTCCCGTATTTTTCCGATTTGCGCCAAATTTCCCCGGGATTTTGGCGCACGCGATCGGATTGTGGTGCATAGGCGACAGCTTTTACATGACACAAATCGGGGGCGTGGCCGACGGAAAAACCACAGAATTTAAAAAATGATTTGTGTCGCAAAATCAATCACTCACATGCACCGGGGATAGGTTAGTGAACTCCGATGGACCTCAGCGCAGCAGCGACACCTGGTGGACATCGGGCACACGACCTTAGTGAATCGCCGGAAGACCCGAATCCTTGCCAGAGAACGCGCCGCTGGATTGCGACAGGACCGGGTAAGTACATGACCCCCAATGTGTCTTTAGCCACTAAACTAGGGGCTTACTGGATCCCCTTAAGGCGGGTGGGTAAGCTCAGAGTTTATTCACTTCCATTTGAGATTTTTATTCAGATTTTGTAGTGAATCCTTTATTCTTAATCCTCCATCGAGGTCAAGGCGAGTGAGAAAGCTTTAGGTGGTAATTAACCAGAGAGGAAAATTAGGTTATCAGTCTCCACCTGGTGAGAAAGGTGATTGAACCCAGAAATCTTCTACAAGGAGAGAAGGTAAGGAGACTCCAGGGTGTTTTGGGGTAGATTTCCCTTGACATTCACTTGAAATTGCTAAATACCAACCAAAAAGATGGATTCCTTCCAGCTGATGATAATGAGAATCTCCGCCTTTCCACCACTTTTTATTGGTTTGCATACATTTAAAATATAAATCATAGTAAATCGCCACATAGCGACAGGTAAAACACCCCACCGTTTTATGTATACAGCTCCTACACAGCCGTCTATGTTTCCATAGTAACAGACATGAATTTAGAGGGTGAGACTAAAGTCCCAGGAACCCAGGCTCCCTTTCAGACACTGAAGGGAAAATGACATATACGATACTTCAGCAAGTAATGGATGAAGGAACTATCTTTTGGCTCACAGCCATTGTTGACATGTAACATGACTGCCATTGGAAAATATGCTTGTGATCCAATATGGCGGCTTTCAAGATGGCCGCCACCTTCAGGGCACAGCCTACAAGACGGACCCCTCATTAGTCACTAGCTGGGGGATTAGATATGTCAACTAACCTTTCATTTCTGAAGTAATAAGGTCAACTGGAAATTTTAAATCCCCCGTACTGAGGAGTAGTAGATAGTATATGACCATGGAGTCACATCCGGAGGCTGATTGTGATCCAATATGACGGCTTTCAAGATGGCCGCCACCTTCATGACACAGCCTACAAGAAAGACCCCTCACCGATTACTAGCTGGGGGATCATATATGTATTTTACCTTTGATTTCTGAAGTAGATGACCATGGAGTCACATCCGGAGGCTGATTTACTTATATAGCAACTTACTATGGCCCCATAGATGAGGGCGCCCCATACTAACAGGCATAAATTTGCTTGGGATCTCAACAACAACCAATCCATCCCTCTAGGTGAACAATGAAGTGGTATAAATACAAATGGTAGTTTTCATTCAAAATTACCCACCGTTTTATGTACACAGCTCCTAGGCAGTATACCCTGGTAAAGGATACGGCACATATGAGGTCACTATGCCTGGCACTGGTGCGGTGGACACTTCTGGATATACTTTGTAGAGCTGGTTATTGTGGAGGCATGATGTCCAGAATTCATTAAGTAGGCTGCCACTTAAAGGGAATGTGTTAGCAATTTCCATTTTGAAACCAAGTCTGTAGCAGAGACTTGCCAGCGGCAGGTTCGTACTTCTGGTGGGCGATTCGGGCAGCTGCCTGAATCACCCACTTTGCCAACTGCTTTACTGCCGCTCCCCTCAGGGCTCCGCAATCAGCCGCCTGAGACAAGATTTTCACCTCGTCTCATGGCAGATGGGGCCTTGAACATTGGCATCCAATGTGTATTGATGTACCGCATTCCTAATATGTAAAATCATAGAATTCAAAGAGGGTGTCCTGGACTAACAACTGCTCGGTGCCAACAGGTCCAATTATTTGGATACAGGGCTAGATCTGTGCCCCTTTTAATGAATCAATATGACCAGGGTCAGCTCCAGGTTCCAGTAGGCCCCTGGGCGACAGAGCCTCAGTTGGCCACTTTGCAGTGAACTCACATGATTTTCAGTTTTCCTAGTTTATCATACCCCCTCATGGTTATTTTATATAAACACCCTTCGCCCCCGATAAGATTTCTTAGATACAGCCCCCGTCACCCATATGGATTCCTTATGTACAGCCTTATGTGGGCCCCCCCAGCAGATCTGGGCCCCCGGCACTTGCCCAGGAATGCCCAGTGGCCCTGAATATGACATATTAGAAGTGTATTTTTCCTCAAACTGAAGGGAATAATTTGGGATTCTCCGCTTGACCTCTATCAGTTACTGGACCGATTCGGTAAATTGGCGCATCGGTTTGGTCATCTTTTCATTGTGATGGAAATCAGACTTGGAAATGACGATAAACTGAAATATTTGTATTTTTCCTTACAACTAAATACAGAAATAAGGAAATGATTGAGTCTCTCCACATAGGCGCCGCTGTGGCCTCCAGCCTTGGTTGGTTCCTCAGATCTGACCTTATTATATTCCAGCCCTTCCTGGCGTCTGTGGAGACTCTCCGCGCTGACGCCTCGCAGCTTGTTCCACTGTATAATTCTCAATTAATTTATTGTTAAGCATAAACTGGCAGCGCGGTGAACGTCTATCATCTGCTGCATCACCGGCGTATTTTATATATTTTATGTACTCTTTGACTCCGGAGTGAGATTTTTCATATTGTTGCTAAATGGGAATCTGTCTGCCACTGGATAGGAGGAAATGGTTTGTTAACTATTGAAATCAGCAAAGCATAGCCGGCTCCCGTCTTACCAGTTTCTCCATTCACGTCACGTTTATCAAGACTTAATGTGCCGCTGCCAAATAGCTTCATTGTGTCGTGGAGCCGCTCGACTGCAGCCGCGGGTGTGTTATGGTGGTTGAGGCAGTTGTCTAGGGCAGCCGATTTTAGGGGCTGAAAAACAAGTTGCTGCTATAGGGTTATCTTTTGATGCTTTTGAGGAATGACTTGATGTTACAGTTGCAGGGACAATTTTTTTGTATTGTTCACCAGTCCGTAAAAGGAAATCTACTATGAAAAGCTATCATCATAACCCGTAGACACTTACTCATGTGGTAATCTTCTTATATATGTTATCTATGGCCTCCTTCCTTCTAAAATCAACCTTTACAATTATGCTAATAAGCCACTCTGTGCTATAGCTTCACCAGCTGTTATACTGTGCAGGAGCAGTTCTCCTTTCCACTGTGTGAGATTACAGCAGGGAGAGGGAGGCAGTGCTGAGGAAGCAGAGGGGAGAGACAGTGTAACATCCTGTGAAGATGCAGCACGGAGGGTTCTGGTGAGGCCCCCCCAGAGCCCGTTAAGGCTCATTATCAGAATTTGAAATGTTGGTTTTAGAAGGAAGGTGTGCCCATTGGGGCACATTTACTTACCCGGTCCAGTCGCGATCCAGCGGCGCGTTCTACGACAAGGATTCGGATCTGCCAGGATTCACTAAGGTCCGTGCGCTGCTGCGCCGAGGTCCGCCGGAGTTCACCACTCCCTCCGATTTCTGTCGCGTGAAAGCCAGTGCCAATGCGCCAGAATCCGATCGCGTGCACCAAAATCCCGGGGCAATTCGGCGCAGATGAATAATAAATATTATATCAATGGGGTTGAACAGCTGGCACACCTCCCTCCCAACACCAGTTTGAAGAGACCAAAGCAATGAGCAATGCGGCCTCATCAAGCACAGGGCCAAACACTGTATAGTGGCAATGTTTGGTATTGCAGGCCAGTCCAAATTACTTCTGCTTATCAACTTCTACTTTATGAAGAATTAAGGCGTCTAAAGGGGTTATCAAGGTTCGTACATTTTTTTTCCAATTGGCTCCAAATGGTGTTAAAATAACCTACCTTATAATAATAAAGTTTATTTATATAGCGCCGTCATATTCTGCAGCACTTTACAAATCATAAGCAGGGGTGGTAGCGCGTGCGTACGCTGTCCACCTGGAGTCACCATTGATCAATGTATACCAACCGAGGCTGGTGGTGACAGAAGGCAGTGGACTGGAGGTATGGGGAGGTGGAGGGGTGAGAGTTATTAACCCTTCCTCTATCTGTAGGGAATGTGGGCAGTACATAGGGGAAACGATGGACCACGCTCTATCACTTTGTGCTCACATTACCGTGTGAATGTAGCCCAAAACTGGGAGGGGAAACACCAACACATCTGGTACCACCCATTTGTCAATCTTTTTATAAATTATTAAAATAAATAACGGAGCAAAACACAGGTTAAGGATAAAAACTAAACAACTTTCTGTTCTCACCAATGTTTCCACTGCTCGCTGTAAACCATATTGTGTTCTTGTTGCCATGCCTACGTGTAGTCAAAAAGTTTGAAAACTCCATCTAGGTCAACCTATTATCATGCAGCGGAAAGCAAAGCCCTAGAGAGTGAGCGGCCACGCGCCTTTGTGTGAGGGGCAGACCAGTATTCATAGGAGTCTGTGCACAACTTTATCCGTCTAGACAGTAAAGTAGCACAACACATGGCACATAGTAATGGCTGATTTATATCAGCAGATGCCGGCCACCATGAGTGCAGGTCAATGTCACAGATGGGGATCGGTACTCCATTACTTAGGCTGATGGATGTATAAAGAGAATGCAGCATTGACGACTAATTGACAGCACAAGACTAATGCAGCATATGATTGACCTAATATCCCACAACACCCATGTTGCTGGCCCAAAATGTGTTCCCTTTCACCACCTCCATCATCTCCAACTCTTTACACCGAGTCTGCCGAAGTTAGAATATTTTCCCTAGCCCCCACCATTCCCAAGCAATCAGTGCTGAGCAATCAATGCCGTTTCAGCCCTACGACTACTGGGCCGTCCTAAACTGTCTACTTCCCACTGGACAGAAGCGTCTCATTGGCTGAAACTTATCTCATTGATTGGTTAGAAATGGTTGGGGCTAGAGAAAAAAATCCAACTACGCTGGAATCAGCTGAGCAGGATGTATCCAAGGATGCAGAGGACGCTGGAGTTGTTGGACGACTGTGGGAATAGTCACATGCTAAGTAGCACTAATCAACTTTGCAAAGTAAGATGCCACAGAAGGCCAAGCACAAATTTTATTTGTAGGGTGGACATTGTGCAGTGTATGGGTGACAGTGTGGGATGGTGGCACCAGAATTTAGGATTTTATTATTTGGGTTAAGGTAAAGCGCTGTGGAATAGGATGGCACTATATAAAGATTTATCATTAGTATTCAGGCATCACTGTATGGCATGATTTAGACTACAGGCGGTCCCCTACTTAAGGACACCCGACTTACAGACGGATCCCTCTGCCCAGTGTGACCTCTGGTGAAGCTCTCTGGAGACTTTACTATAGTCCCAGGCTGCAATGATTAGCTGTACGGTGTCTGTAATGAAGCTTTATTGATAATCCTTGGTCCCATTACAGAAAAAAAAAATTTAAACTCCAATTGTTACTGGAGCTACAATTATAAAATATACCAATACAAACATATAAATTTAACTTAAGAACAAACCTGTGGACCTTATCTTGTATGTAACCCCGGGACTGCCGGTATTGACCACTCACAGTACTCCAATATTAGTCTGGCACAGTCAACCAGAAATGGTTCGCACAATACATGAAGAGAAGTATCACTTTGTCTTTCCCTGTTCTGATATTATTTACCAGATTTTATGAGGTTTTTCCCAGATCCCATTCTTCTACAATCTTCCAAGGATCTGACATTACTCTTGTAAGTATCAGGTGGTGAAATGATAAATGTCGTTTTTACAGCAGACAGGAAAATGAGATGCTTTTCTAGGCTGCCATCTAGTGACCATTGCAGGAACTGCATTTTGTGACAATCCATTTTTATATGCAGGCAGTCCCCGAGTTACGTTCAAGATAGGGTCCGTAGATTTGTTCTTAAGTTGGATTTGTATGCAAGTCGAAACTGTATATTTTATAATTGTAGTTCCAGACATTTTTTTTGCCCCAGTGACAAGTGGAGTTTCAAAATTTTTTGCTTTAATGAGACCAAGGATTATCAATAAAGCTTCAGTACAGACACTTTACAGCTGATCATTGCAGTCTGGGATTATAGTAACATCCAGAGACTGCACCCGAGGTCACAGTGGACAGAGGGGTCCGTCTGTAACTATGGGTCATCTGTAAGTCGGGTGTTCTTAAGTGGGGGACCGCCTGTATTATATAAAATATACAGCATATAAAGGGTTGTCCCAAGCTTGATTCTCATCCTCTATCCACAACATATAGGGGATAACAATCAAACCAGGGACGTTTATCCTATAACAATGAGGAATACGTTAAGAGTGTGTGTCCTCCCTCTCTATGCACCTTCTATAGGACTTTGGAAAGTAGGCATTAAGGGTTAATTATATAAAACAAAAAAAAACACCACACAGGCTTCATCATTGTCACTGAACTGCGGCTCCAATCAGTGTGAACAGGACCCCAATTCTTGTGACCTCCTCCCCTAAATTTAGAAAGTTTGCCTTATCCTGGTAATCAAGGGATGATTGCATTTTGGACAACCCTGTTTTTTTGGGGGTAGAGGGTAAAAAAAAAAAATTCATTCTACTACGAGAAGTTTTCCTTTTTAATAGAAAATACGGTAGATTAATGAGAACATATGGAATATTCCGGGCAGAAGAGACGCCGGTGGTTTAGAAATTTGTGTTTTCTTGGCAAAAATTCTAAGACGAAGACGTCCCCGAAGAAAAGAAATGTTCCATCCCGTAGATTGCGTGTGTGTCTGACACATGGTGCCCCGTGGGAACGCCGAGCACGTAACAGCAAAGATGATTCTCAAAATGATTTTCTAACAGGTGCCAGATGTGACGCCTCATCCCGGAAGGTTTACACTTCCATCCTGATCCGTGTGACCATCGTGTGATGGAATCAATAGGGAAGATTTATCAGAAGTTTCTGAGGTAAAATTTTTCTAGTTGCCCATGGTAACCAATCAGAGCTCAGCTTAAATGTTCTAAACAGCTGTGGGATAATGAATGCTAAGCTCTGATTGGTTGCCATGGGCAACTAGAACAATTTTTACCTCAGACACTTCTGATAAATCTCCCCCAATGTCGCTATTTTATGCATTTTAGGCACAGCGTATCACCAAAGTCGGCCTCTGTGTACGTTTACATGACCCTTCTGTTGAATTTAGTATACCAGATGTGTTAAACCCCAATTTAGGCCACTGAGGATGTCAGTAGACATTGGGATCTGTTTGGAGAACGTATTCCATTAACCCCTTCCCTATATCCAATGTACATGTATAATGGATTTCCAGGGTCCATGATCAGAGGTGACCATTTACCCCCAGATGGTCAAATGAGACCACGGCATCAGAAAGGTTACTTTCACTTTCATTAAAGGGTTCTTCCGCAGGATATAGCGCTGGGAATAGGGATTGGTGGGTGTGGCCAGACGGAAACCGAACTCAGTGGAGCTTCCATGCCTCTGTAAACAAACATGGGCACGGACCAGCGAGACAGCGGCGCGGGGCCCCAGGAGAGACGGAGGAGGGGAGTACAGCTTTCTTTTTTTCAAACTTACCTCCCCAGCCCATCTGCTGTTTTTTTTTAAACAATCGGACAACCCGTTTAAAAGCAATGAAATAGCTCCCCCCTGACAGGAGAAAATGTCGCTACCACCCCCCGTACAAAAATAAATTCTCCTTCCACAATCCTTATGAAAAACAATATTTATTACACCGAAACCCTCCTGAAACGTAGCATTAAATACAAAACAATCCCTGCCCCCGCTCAGTTCCTCATGGCCAACATCGCGTTGATATCCCAGATCAGATTCCGTAATTGGTCCATAATCTGCTTCAGCTGCTGATTCTTCTGCTTTAATTTCTGGAGGAAAAAGCAAAATACAAGAAGAAGAAATCAGTGAAACGGGATAATAAGATGATGGAAGACGAGATTCAGGTTCTGCTCACGACGGAGGCGAAGGTTCACTAGGGAGAATTTGTTGCAGAAAATCCGGAAAACAGAAGCCCCATGGACCTCAGTAAAGTCAATGGGATCATAGTCATCATCTTACCTTATTTACTTCCAAAATTTCCCTCCTCTCTTCAGTCGCGTAGCGGAGCTGACTGGCCGGGCCGCGCTCCTCATTTTTCCAGTAGTCGTCTTCTATGTACGGAATTAGTTGCTATAAAGAAAAGATGCAAAACGTGTGATGGGAAAGACAGTATAGCGTATCCACATGGAGTGAAGAGAACTGCGTGCACACACTGCGACAACAGAACGGTGCACACCTATACACACACTGCGACAACGGAACGGTGCACACCTATACACACACACACACACACACACTGCGACAACAGAACGGTGCACACCTGTATACACACACTCCATTTATGTGACCACCGAGCCACTCCCATCCATTTATGTGACCACTGAGCCACGGGATCGACCAAGGGCCGCCAAGCAATCCCTAAGGGGCGCACCCAATGGAAATCTCATTCCTCAGCCATGTGTGTGGTGTAACTTCACTATTACAACGCCAAATCTAATACCGGTCTCCTGGATTGCGTCGTAACTCGGACAAATTTGAAAGACTTCGGCCCAAAAACAAAAGGCGGCATGTGGTCCAGTGGCGATACACCGCCTGTGACTTTTATTAGGGATCAACGTATAGAAAATACGCTGCGGAGTGTAATCAGCGCTGACAGAAGATGCAGTGTGAACTGGGCCTTAGCGCTGCAATGTGAATAGTCACATCACAAGCTGGTTGCACGGCGACACCACCGGCGGCCATTAGATGTGACTCGTTTGCTTCTTTTTGATTGCAACTTTATCTGCAACACCCGTTTACGTGATTAACGATCGCCATGTCATGTAAGTAATGCAGCACCGTTAGCATGCAATAGCGAACGTGTCGCAGGTATCGCATGTTAACAACCCTGGTACATGCAAATAATGGCCCCTCCCCCTGACACTGTAGGCCCCTCCCCCTGACTCTTTAGGCCCTCTATATGAGGAGTCCGGCCACACCTGCATGTTCCTCAGCAGCTGGAAGATCTCCATGGTCCTGAACACGATGTCCTGCACCGTCTCCTGCCCGATCCTGCACAGTGACGCCGTGTTCACCTCCCGGGTGGCGGCGGCGGCGGCGGCGGCGGGAGGACCGGGGAATCCACCGGCGGCTCCAGCGGCCCCGGCCATCCCGGCTCCAGACAGCGGCGGCGTGGACATGATAGCGGGCACTATCGCTGGTAATCAGCCGGTAACCGGATACAAGCCAGCCACGGAACTGCTCTAAGACCTTCCCAATATGGCTCCCACCGCCGGGACATTTTATTGTAGTGCCTTCTCAAAGATGGCGCTGGTTGGCTAGTACGAGCTGCCACACACAAGATGGCGCTCACAGAGTTCTAGGAGCTGCCACACACAATATCGCGCTCACAGAGTTCTACGAGCTGCCACTCCCAGATGGCGGTTTTTTTCTTTCGACGCGTCCGCTCACGTAACGATGCGCCCGGAGGCGGAAGTAGGTAGCAAATGGTATAACTTGTATTTTGTGGGCATCGATTATCTTTTCTATAGCTACACTAACTACTGTTTTTCTTCCAGAAGAGAATATCTTATTTATTCAAATAGTTTCATATATTTTTTAATTATTTCGTTTTTTCCCTCTTTGCTATGCTGTGGCTGTGTTACTGTAAGACAGACAACAATATTAGGGCGCATTTTACTAGGGTCCAACCCGCACTTTCGTCGGGTTTCACGAATATTTCGTTTTATACTGCGAATTGCCCCGGGAATTTGGCCACGAAGAATGGATTGTGAAGCATCGGCGGCCGCTTTCATCAACGAAATGGGGGGGCGTGGTCATTGGACAACACGACGATTCAGAAAATTTCGGAAATTAAAAAATATTTTGTCGCAAGACAGCACTCCACATGCACGGGAAGAGAGTAGTGAACTCCGGCAAGGACCTCTGCGCAGCGCGACGACCTGCAGGGATAAGCGGGAGGCAAAGCACGACCTTCTGTGAGAAGGGTCGCTGTGCAGACACACTAAGTCCAAACATCAGGGATCCAACGCTAACGCGCGGGGGAATAAGCGGCGGAGGGCTGGGACCTTAAGTAAGTATAAGAAAATGAAATGGGCGCCTATTGGATGTTGGTTTCCATGATAGGAGTGCTGGGGAGTATTAAGGAAGTGAATGCAAAGAGGTTAATGTAGAGAAAAGAGGAGAAAGTTAAAGTAAATGATCCGGTTTCTCCTGTGTAGCACCAATCTAGCTCGGTGACACAGGAAAGGGGAATGTAGTTGATAAGGTTGGGGGGTAGTGCGTGGGGCGGGCGTAGCGAAACGGTCGGAAGCTAAGGGAACGAAAACAGCTTCTAAGATGTGGGAGTTGGCGAGAAACCAAACTATGCAATAAGAGACGAGAACATGAGGAGGAAGCACCGGGACTAACAAGCAGCGGGAAAGCCACAAGGAAAATGGGGTAGGCTCGGAAAATAGAATTAGAAAAAACAGGCAAGCAGCACAACATAGCAAATCGACATCACACCGGCACTCCTCACAGCTAGGATACACCGATATCAGGTGGTAGATAAAAAAAAAAAATGGTGTGCAGGTGTGGGCGTGGTGGATAAGTGGTGTGTAAAGAAGGAAGAAGGGGGGTGGGTTGGAAACTGTCAACCAGGGCATAGGATCGGCGGGAATACATGAATGGGGATGAGGGCGACAGTGTGTAAGGGATGGGTGCGGGGAACAGGTGCAAATAAACATGAAGATGATACGGAGTATTTCGCACGCGACGAAGCCTCGTCGGCGGAGCCCGGTAAAAGGATCTATGACTGGGAACGGAAGAAGCGGGACAATAACGCGAAAGCAGGCAGTAGGAAGGGGTTGGCCACGTACGGGAGAGAACCAGTCTACAAACTATGTGCAGGTGAGAACAAACACAATGACACAGGCAGGGGGAGGAGAGAAGAACCAACAAAGAGGGGGAAGAGTGAAAGGAAGCTGGAGAGGAAGGTAACCCGGAAGAGAAACAGGAGAAGAACGAAACACTCCACACTATATGTGGACCACATCAGGAAAAGGAAAATATGGCTTCAAGAAACAGCACCCTGCTCAATCCAACCCACCAAACTACTATAATCTCCTGGTTACACGCCTTAATGAGCTGCACTGGAAAGGCGAACACGGAAAACAGGGGCAGAGACGCTTAAGGACTAGTGGGTGAGGATGGTTTGAAAATGAGGTGCGCAATGGCAGGTACGCGAGAAAAGTGAACGGCGGGGGGGGACGACACACTTACATAGCTTCACCAACGGGCGCCTTCTGCCAGTCTGATAAGAGACGAAGGGGGTGATATGGTGGCCCGACAAGTACAAAAGAAGGGCTGGAAAGGGAGAAGAGAAGTACAAATCGAAACAAGCGACGCATGTGGTACTGAGAATTGGTCCTGTGGATCCCACCTGCCGAACACTGCGTCAATCCATGTTGCACACCGTTGACTGATACCGTATGGACCTAAGTGCGACATTTTAGTTTCCCAGAAGGTTGTTTGTACTTGACTTGTATTTGTGTTATTGTTCCTTTTCGATGGTTTTGGGGTTGAGCTGTGTGTGTGTGTGTAAGAGTGTGTGATCTCGGGATCTAAAAGCTACAGGGTGCTCAATGTACATTCTACTGTCAATACAAAATCGGTTCTGGCGGATACGACCGTAGTGGGCTGTTAGGAACATGAATCTGCCCTGCACTTCGAGCACCCATTTTCGCTCTGGGTTGGTTCATATTCCTCTGCTGCACCATGCAACTCCCGCCAACGTACTAGCCAATCACCGTTATCGCATCTAGTACAATAAAAACGTAACTTGGTCAAAAAAATAAGGGCTTCTTGGGCAACCGGGAACTGATGTGACTGGAAAAAAAGCTAATATCTACCCATGAAAAAAAGGGAAAACTTGGGAAATTTTCAAAGGGAACGGACTTTGCCAGTATTTGAGTGGGAGGAAAGCGAGGTGGGATGGTGTCCGACATTAGGGGGTGGAGGGGATTGGCAGGTGGGGGATAGGGGTAATAGGTCGCCACTGTGGAGAACATCGTCAAAACTGTGGCGGAAACCCGAGAACACGCTTAGGGAAGAAACTTGAAGTTGTGCGGGGAAATAACAGGGGGAGGGGGTCGGGGGGAAGCCTCAATGGCGGTGGCATGGGAAGCCGGGGTAATAGGCCCCCCACCTCAGGTAAGCAGGACAAATGTGAAAAGGTAGGTAAGACACACGGGTATGTAGGGTGTGTGGGGCGGAGAGAAATGGGATGAAGTACTCGGGTAAGAAAAGAGGGAATCTATTACATTTATCATTCATTAGTTTTTTCGGTGGGTTGTATAAGAGCATGGGAGAGTACAGTAGAAATGAGACAAATGAGGAAGGGGGGTGGGGATGAATGGGATTAGAAAGAAAGAGTTGTGGAAAAAAGAGAAAAGGCTAAATGGTGTCGAAACGAGGGCTGTTGAGGGGACGAAGGTGGGCGGGTAGTGAAGTAATACTGGGGGTAGAGTGGGCTGGGTGGTCGTACTGGCGGGAGTAGAGCTGTGAATAGTACGTAAAAGCAAGGTTAGGCTATTGTGGGTACTGTAAGGGTAGGCTGTGTGGTAGCTGGATTTGGGTAAGACTATAGTGGATAGGGTGGGTGTTGAGGTTCGGAATTAATAGTTGTGCCGTGACATGGGTGGGAAGTGACCTAATAGGTAGTAGAAGTGGGTGAGTGGGCAGTATAGTTATGGGATTAAGGGATGAATAGAGTGGGAGGGTCCTTCTGAGTGGTGGTGAGTTTTGAGGGGAGGCGTGGGCAGGAATAAAGGATGATGTGTAAGAAAAAGGTGAGTTGGGGAGCTGTGTTGGTAGTGTGTGGGAGGCACTTAAATAGCAAGGTGTAAATGGTGAAAAGGGGAAGGGGGTAAAAGCGTGTGGTTAGGGGGGGGGGGTGAACAAGGGGGGAGCATTGGGGTAAGTGAGATCGGCTAAACGGTCGGAGGGGTGGGAGAGGAGGATAAGGGGGGGAGATAGGCTAAGATGCTAAGGTAGGAAAGTCTGTGGGGTGAGGGGGGGGGGACAGTAGCGTGGGCTAATTTAAGTTGCGTGTGTGGGACGTGGGGCAGGGGTGCTTTGTGGACCGATGCAGGGGAGAGTAGTGACGAGATTGTTTGGCTTGAAAGAGAAGGGGGGAACAATAAAACTTATTTACTAGATGCTTGGAAGGTGGGGAGAGGAGGCGTCAAGTTGTTGTATACTGAGAAAGAGAGGTGCGAAATAGACGGTGGCGAACAGCACTGTCATGAGAGGTGTGAGGGGAAGGCAGAGCTGTGATGTGGACGTCAGTGTTGGAGGGAAGAAAGAGAATTATAGAGAGGGCGTTGTGTATGTGCGGGAGGCTTGTGGTAGTGTTTGGGAGGCCTTCGTGTGGTACGTGTGGTGGTAGGCTTGTGTGGTTGTGTGGTGTCGTCTGTGTGGTATTGGTGTGTGGAGGCTTTGGTTGTTCAGTGTTTTTTTTGGGGCCTGTTACTGTTTTGGTTATGTGTGGGGTCTGCATATTTTTTGATAGTTTATGTTGCCTTCTTTTTTGTTCTTTTTTTTGGAAGGTCTTTTTGATTTATTGTTTTTTTTAGCTAAGGTGGGCTTGTTTTGTTTCTTTTTTTGTTCGTGCCTTGGTGTTTTCTTTTTTTTTTCTTACTTTTTTGTCCTATTTGTGTTCTTGCGTTGATGTTTTCCTCTTGTGTGCTGGGTAGGGACTTTTTTTTACTTTTGTTCTTCTTTTGCTCCTTTCGCTCGTGGTTGTAGTCTTTTCCTATTTGTTCGTTTTTCCGTTATACTCATCTGTGTGCTGCTGGTAAGTGTATTAATTTAAATTTGGGAATCTCAGGCAATCCCGGGTATGTAAGTCGAAATGACAATTGGATTTTACAACTTTTTGATTGTCCTAATCAGATTCAATAATAAAACGTTTACATTGCAGACGCCGGTGTAATTGTTATGCTGTTTATCTCTTATTATCTTTACGTTTCGTGAGTAAATTACCTAGACATCCTAGATCGTTTTGTCAACTAATGGATTGGGGTTTAAGTAGGCGCTGTTTTACTCTTTCTGTGTTTGTGCTTTTCCTAATAAGGCGCTTTAATAATAAACATGTTGTCATCCATAATTAGCGGGTGTTGTGTTCAGGGGTGCGTTATATATTTATTATGGTGTTTAACCCTTAAGGAGGAGGGTTTTTTTTCGCTCTATTCTCGCTCTCCCCAACTTCAAAATCCTAACTTTTTCATTTTTTCCGGTACAGACCTGTGGATGGGCTTTTTTGGTGCGTAACAATTTTACTTTTTCCCGTAATGTTATTATTTTACATGCCGTTAACGGCGTAATCAGAAAAAAAATTCCAATTGTGAAAAATTTAAAAAAACCGCACGTCACGTTTTGTGGGCTCAGTTTTTTTAGACTTTCACTCTTTGCTCCAAATAACACGCCTACTTTATTCTTTGGTTTCGTGCTGCGCGGTGAATACCAAATTTTATTAGGTTTTTATTGGTGTTTTAATACATTTCAAAATTAAACGAATGTGTACAAAAAGAAAAAAAAATTTTTCCATCTTCTGACGCTAATAACTTTTTCATACTTGGGCGCCGAAGATGTTGGGGGTCATTTTTGCGAATGAAGCGACGTTTTTCATTGCTAACCATTTTTGACGTCGTGCGACATTTTGATCATTTTTATTTTCATTTTTTATTTATGTAAAAAGGTGGTAAAGATCGCATTTTCGGACATTTGGGACCATTTCCCCATCCTCGATGGGTCCCCACCGCCCGGCCGTAACCGTTTTTATATTTGATGGGAAGATCGGGCTTTTGTGACCTTGGCGATACATAATGTTGTGATTTTTACTGTTATTACGTGTTTTATTATATCCGTTCTAGGGAACGGGGGGGTGGATTTGGAATTTTAATATTTTATTATTTTTATTTTTTTCCTTTTTTTTTTTTTTTAATCTTTTTTTTTTTTATTTTTTCCTAATCTTTTCCAGCTAGGGTACATTAACCCTATCTGGTCACGACTCGCTTCGCTATCCATCTACTAATCACATACTCTGTATGCAATAATGGCATTTTGTGCAGCTCCGTTACATTACATGAGCCCAACTGCTCATTGTAACCGAATCGCAGCTGCCAGATCAGCCTCGTGTCAAAAGACGAAGCTACCATGCCAACCGATCCGGCCCGCCCCCGATGAAACGTTCGTGGGGCGCGGCGATCGAAAAAAGATGCGGCGCCCGCGTCGCCGACGTCTTTAATATATGCCGTAAGCGCCCGGCGAACTTTGCCGGCGGCAAGGGGGGTAATACCTGATCGTGGCTAGCACCGACCCGCTGTTATAAGCGGTGGGGTTTTATTTTATTAGCCATTAGCAGAACCCCCCACCTTGTGTTAAGTAGGCACTCAAGCACACCGTGAGCCCTCTTCAACACTCCCTTATACCTCTGCGCCGAGTAGCTAACGCGCGTCAGCAGCGGTTAAGGGTCAGCTAAGATACTATATTATTTTATAAGGACATTGAAAGAATGTTTTATGTCTGTGGGATATTCGTGTTCAGTTATGTGAACGATACTTATATTTAAAAGAAACATGCTCCATTATGTTGTAAATGAAACCGTTCACCAGTATATACTCAGTATAAGCCGATGACCCGTCCGCCCCAGCACTGCCACCTATTTTAAATTTAAAATTTTAAAAAACCTATTATATCAGCCCCCGCCAGCCCCCCCTGTATGGATATAGCCCCCAGCCCCTGTATTATATAGTCCCTGCCAGCCCCCTGTAGTGTATAGCCAGCCCTGCCAGCCCCTTAGTAACTAAAGCTAAGCCCCTAGTAAGCCTCTTGAAAGCCTGGCCAGCCCCTTTATTCATGTAAGCTCACGCCGCCCTGTATATACCAGCCTGCCACCCTCCTTAGTATATAGGCCTGCCAGTCCCATTTAGTCTATATGCCTGCCAGTCCCCATTAGTCTCAGTTCCTGCCAGTCCGCTGTAGTACGCCTCAACTATATCGCTTCAAGTTCCACGAGAACTCTGCCAGCTCCTGTAGGTAATAGACTGGCCCAGCCCCGTGCTAGTACATATGCCTTCCAGCCCCCATGTATCCATAGCTGCGCGCCCTAGCAGCCCGAAGCCGTATGAAGCCGAGTGGGGTGAATTTCAGCACAAAAATTGTGCTGAAAAAATTGGCTTTAATGTATATACTGTGATAACAATTTTCCAATGTACTTTCTGTATCATTCCTTGACGTTTCCTCATCCCTTGCTTTGCTGGTTGTCTTCTATAGGCCTATCGTACTACTATATTCTTATCTAGTGCTATGCTTTACTTCCCTAAATAGAAAGCTGTCGCTGGTGTTAACAATCAACGTAAAAACTAGATAAGATTGCTAATTATTCATTTACTCGGAAGTCAAAGAAATATTCAATTCTGAGCGCGGATAGCGCAAGCCAAAAGGCTAGAAAAACACAAGAAACTTGATACATAACTTGTCATTACAAAAAAACAAACAAAAAATTCAATGACTCTTTTGAAAGTGAAGAGACACAAACCCCTTTACATTGTTGTCCACTATATTCTACAAAAGGAGAAAATCCTTGCAACCATATTCAATCAACTAATATCAAGGTCCAATGCAAATACAATACACTAAAAATGAAGCCTACATTACCATTAAATTAAGTCACTCCAGGAGGAACAGCGCCAACACGCGTTAACGCCCGGCTGACCGAAGCCCGCTAGCCCAGGCGATACGCGTGGGGCGTGTGAGACGTGAGCTTGCGTCACAATAATTTTAAATTCGCGCGTTTTGTTGCGAATCCTCGGGTTGGATCGACGTCCCGGCCATCGGCCCTCCCTCCCCCGCGCATTTCTTTGGGGTGTGGTTTTCTTGAAAGCCTGCCCTATGCGCCACATTACTTGATCGCGTCAACCACCATGCCACTGGGCTATTCGGCTCCAAATGGAATATTGTGAACCCGACGAAAGTGCGACGTTGGACCCCTTATTAAATGAGCCCCATTGTTCTGGGGTGCTAATAAATTTTATTGTAAATTTTTATTTAATTCCAATGCCACACACTTGTCTAAATGTAACCATTTTTAATTATCGTTCTTATTATTATTATTAAGTATTAGGCGTTTGTTTTTTCACAGCGTAATGTCGGGGATTAGAGAGAGATTTTCGTTGTACTAGGCCTCAGCGGTTGTGTATTATCTGTACCAGCCATCATTTACATGTGACTTAAAATTGTGTTGCGCCTGGGTTTACAGGTCCTGACGCCCAGCGAGATGGAGGACAATGTTTTCCGATTGAAATAGTTACTCTTTATTTCCCAATATTCCTGTATGAAAGGGAAGAACATTCAACAGAAATTGGGTTTTCATTGTCCCCGGTTAAAGTTAATGAGATCACAGAAATCTATTCCAGAAACATAAAAGTTAGAGATTTTTGAAACGTTTTCTAACTCCTTTAAAGGCGTGGTCAGGATTTATTTTTGTGAAACCAACATTTAGCTTTGATATTTTACACTAGGTGTGATGACCACAAAATGTGCCTGGCAATCTGACAAAGCCTGACCTGACATGTAAGTTCATGTAGCGTTATTGTGGCTAAATTTAAGTTAGTCTGAAGTTTGCTCAGCAGTGTTGCTGGAATGTAGGAAAGGATGGAATACCCCTGGTGCACATTTACTTACCTGTTCCTGTCGAGTCACCGCGGTGCGTTTTGTCCGACAACTGATTTGGGTCTGGGTGCTGTGCCGGATTCACGATAAGGATTCGTGTGGAGGAGTCTCCCGCTTCGCGTCGGTTTTCCTCTTCTCGGGTCGGTGCCACTGGTTCGAGTCCAATAGGTTTCTTTCATCCCTGTGCATTTGAGTGCGTGATCTTGCGACGCAAAGTCATTTTAAATTCCGCGGGTTTTTTTTTTTTCCGAATAACGTGTCGGTTTTGTCCGACAAGCCATGCCCACCCCCCCCCCTCATTTTCTGTCGCCCGTGAAAGCCGGTGCCGTGCACAAATCCGATCGTGTGGCGCCAAATCCTGGTGGAATTCGGCTCAAATCGGTCATATTCGGGAAACCCTACGAAAGTGCGGCGTTCGGACCCTTATAAGGTGAGCACCACTGAATCCATCATTTTAGTCGCTACATTTTACAATTGCAGAGCAGTGGAAAGGTATACATGAGGAATCGATGTGGTAAAGCAGTACAAAAAAAGATGTGGCAGGCTGGGTATAAGCATATCAAGCAAAGCTTTGGTAGAGCAATAAAACACATGTTATGCAGCAATACAGCTGGCAATACGTTGTAATCTTTATATAGAGGCACCGCAACACAGTCAGGAATTTCGTGTGCGTTTCTACCATTTGCAGTACCATCCCTGAAAAGCCCGCTTGCTGAGATCCCGAAAAGAGATGCAGTTGCAGTTGGTAAAAAGAGTACCCAGTGAAAAGATTCCAAGCTTTACATGACTGATAATTCTGACAAGCCTAAAGGACAGTACTGTGTGCCTCCTGGCGAATGAGTTAGTTCTAGAAAGTTACCTCAGCAGGTCACTGGAATAAAAGGCGGAAGACACGGCAGCCTCGTCTAAAGGCTGCCATTTAGTGTGTCAGAGTATGGAGGTGCAGCATGATGAATCGCTGTGGTAAAGTAGCATAAAGCAAAGCTGTGACAAAGCAATAGTTAAGGCAAGCTGTTGGTTAAAACAGATTTGGTTATGCAGAAATAAAGCCGTTGATACTTGGTAAGGAGACAGAACAGCACAACAGTGATGAATTACTGAGTGGCGCTCACAGAGTTCTAGGAGCTGCCACACACAATATCGCGCTCACAGAGTTCTACGAGCTGCCACTCACGCGTCCGCCTCACGTAATATGGCGCCCGGAGGCGGAAGTAGGTAGCAAAATGTATGACTTGATATTTTGTGGCCATCGATTATATTTTCTATAGCTACACATAACTACTGTTTTCTTCCAGAGAGAGAATATCTTATTTATTCAAATTATGTTTCAATATATTTTTTAATTATTTCGTTTTTTCCCTTCTTTTCTATAGACTGTGGCTGTGTTACTGTAAGACAAGACAACAATATTAGGGCTCATTTACTAAGGGTCCAAACGCCGCACTTTCATCGGGTTTCACGAATTTTTCCGTTTTACGGCGAATTGCCCCGGGAATTTGGCGCACAAGAATGGATTGTGAAGCATCGGCGCCGGCTTTCACGCAACAGAAATGGGGGGGGCGTGGTCATTGGACAACACGACGGATTCAGAAAAATTGCGGAAATTAAAAAAAGATTTGTGTCGAAAGATCAGCACTCACATGCATCGGGAGGAAGAAGGTGAACTCCAGCGGACCTCCGCGCAGCAGCGACACCTGCAGGATAACGGGCGCACGACCTTAGTGAATCCTGTCAGACCCGAATCCACGTGGGTCAACGCACCGCGGGATCGCGACTGGACCGGGTAAGTAAATGTGCCCCATTGTGTTCCATTATAGAAGCGCATGGGGAGTATATAAGGAAGTAATGTGGTTATGTATAAGGAAGTAATGCCTGTCTCCTGGTAGCACCTCTAGCCTCTGGACATTAGTGATGTGTCGTACTCGAACGAACCGGCTCTAGTTTGTGAACAATGGGAGCCGGCTCACTTAACCCCGTCCATAACCAGCTCACCACGCCCCAGATACAATCAGGTTAAAAATGGTGTGGCGTGGGGTGTTTGACTGGCGGCTTCCTATTATACATGTAATAGGGAGTCATTGAGGAGTCCGAAGAGCCTAATGAGCCAGATCACTAGGAAGAGCCGGAATTCCCATCACTATTGGACACTACCACAGAGACACAGCAAACCTTATGGCCACAGCTCGCATTGATGTGCCATCCTGAATGAGCTGCACTACCTGAGCCACTTGTGTGGTTAGTAAAGTCCGTCTCATACTACCACGAATGTGAAAGCTTCACCAACATTCAAAATTGGCCGACACATCAGCCAGAAAGCAGTGGTACTGAGAAATGGTCTGTGGTCCCCACCTGCAGAACCACTGCTGTCTAATCCATTTGCACAACAGCATGTGACATTGATCAGTATGGATCCTAAGTGGACAGTTTAATTTCACAGAAGTTTGTTTTACTTGGACTTGTATTGTGATAAGTGTTTCTTTTATTTTTTGAGCTGTGTGTGTGTATATATATATATATATATATATATGGATGTATGTGCTTTTAACGCAATTAAATATCAAATTTTAATCTGGGTTGTTCTTTTATCCTGATGCACGGATCCACACGTCTGCATTCCCGTTCTATATATAAACTACTTGGGCTGGCTTCTGGCCCGATATTGACTGGGCTAATATCTAACAATAGCTTGTTTCAACCTTTCCATTTTGTGAGGTTGTTCCACATTGGAGGTTGCTTGGGCCACTGTCTCTCACTGTCTCCCCTTGAGCTTGTGTGCTCAGGTCAGGGCCGCATCTGGCATGAAGCCGGGTAAAGCCCCCACCTCAGGTGGCAGATTGTGGACCCTGTTTTGTGGCGGTGGTTCGCTAAAAAAAATCTATTACATGTATCAAGTTCATTATTTTTCTGGGTGTTAAGGCTATATATATCAGTAGGGGATGTGTATATTAGAGAGGCTGTGCAACACTTGAGGCAGGCTGTGTATACTGGGGGGAAGGCTGTGTATACTGCGGGGAGGCTGTGTATACTGCAGGGAGGCTGTGTGGTACTGTGGGGGAGGCTGTGTGGTAGTGTGGGGGAGGCTTTGTGGTAGTGTGGGGGGGGGGTTGTGTATACTGCGGCAGTTTGTGCGGTACTGGGGGGAGGCTGTGTATACTGCGGCAGTTTGTGTGGTACTGGGGGGAGGTTGTGTATACTCAGTCTGTGTGCTGCTGGCAGTGTATATAATTTAATTTGGGAATTCAGGCAATCCCCGGGTGATGTACGAAATGACAATTGCATTTTAAAAATGTTGGATTGTCATAAGAATCAGGATTAATAATAAAGTTTCATTGCAGACGCCTGTGATAACTGTTATAGCTGTTTATTTTCTTAAGTACAGTAAATTACTAACATCCAGATGTCAGTTTGTAACTATGGGTTGGGTGTTCTTAAGTAGGGGGCCTGTATGTATATGGGGGCTGTTATAAATAAGGGAGCTGTATATAAATAAAACATGTATGTATATAAATTAGCCGGGTGTTGTAGTTCAGGGGGTGCGGTATATATAATGTATTATGGGTGTTTAACCCCTTAAGGACGGAGGGTTTTTCGGCTCATTCGGCTCATTTCGGCTCTCCAACTTCAAAAATCCCTAACTTTTTCATTTTTCTGTGTACAGACCTGTGTGAGGGCTTATTTTGTGCGTAACAAATTTTACTTTCCCGTAATGTTATTTATTTTAACATGCCGTGTACTGCGAAGCTGAAAAAAAAATCCAATAGAGAAATATATAGTGGGACACCAATAGTGGCACACATGGTACAATGTAAAAGGGGTTTGTGGTCTCTGTACACTTTCAAAAAAGTTAGTCATTGAATTTTGTTTTTGTTTGTTTTTTTGTAATGACAAAGTTATGCTATCAAGTTTTCTTGGTGTTTTTCTAAGTCCTTTTGGCTTGCGCTATCCGGCTTCAGAATTTGAATTTTCTATTGATTACCGAAGTAAATAGCAAATAATTAGCAATTCTTTATCTTAGTTTTTATTACGTTGATGTTAACACACCAGCGACAGCTTTCTATTCTAGTGGAAGTAAAAGCATAGCAGCTAAAGATAAAGAATAGTAGTAAAGTAACGGCATAGAAGGCTTTCTATAGATAGACGAACCGCACAAGCAGAGGGATTTGTAGGAAACCGTCAAGGAATGATACAGAAAGTACATTGGAAAATTGTTATCCGTTATATACATTAAGCCAATTTTTTCAGCACAATTTTGTGCTGAAAATTCCCACTCGGCTTCTACTTGCGTATGGGCCCGCATGTGATACACGGGGGCTGGGCAAGGCTATGTATAGCAGGGGCTGGGCCAGGCTATTTTGTACTACAGGAGGGCTGGCAGTATATCCTACAGGGTGGGCAAGGCTTTGTTTAAGGCTGATATTGTTAGAGGCTGTTATACTACATGGGACTGGCAGGTAATAACTTACATGGGGACTGGCGGCTATATACTAAATGGGACTGGCAGGCCTATATACTACAGGGGGGTGGCAGGCTGTGTGTATTATACTACAGGGGGCTGGCGGGCTTACATGATAAAGGGGCTGGCCAGGCTGTTAAGAGGCTGTACTCTGTTTTTACTAAGGGGGCTGGCAGGGGGGGGATATACACTACAGGGGGCTGGCAGGGATATATAATACAGGGGCTGGGGGCCTATATCCTACAGGGGGATGGGCTGGCGGGGGGGGCTATAATAATAGGTTTTTTTTAAAATTTAAAATTATGAAAATTAGGTGGGGGGCAGTGCTGGGGCGGGGCACATGGGGAGTACATGCAGGGCTTATACTAGAGTAGATACAGGGTGAACGGATCATAGAAACAATATAATGGTAGCATGTTTCTTTTAAATATATAGATCGTCACATTCTGAACACGAATATCCCAACAGACCAAAAACATTCTTTCAATGTCCATTATTAAAATTAATTATAGTTATCTTAGCCCATTGACCCATTAACCGCTGCTGACGCCGTTAAGCTACGGCGCAGAGGTATAAGGGACGGTCTGAAGAGGGCTCACGGGCTGTGCTTGAGTCCTATTAAAACACAAGGTGGGGGTGTCTGCATAATGCATAAATAAATAAAAATAAAACCCCCACCGCTTATAACAGCGGTCGGTGCTAGCCACGATCAGGTATTACCCCCCGTTGGCCGCCGGCAAAGTCGCCGGGCGCATTCATTTCGGCATATTTATTAAAAGACGTCGGCGAGCGGGCGCCGCCATCTTTTTTCGATCGCCGCGCCCCCGAACGTTTCATCGGGGGGCGGGCCGGTACGGTTGGCCATGGTAGCCTGTGTCGTCTTTTGACACGAGGCTATCTGGCAGCTTGCAGATTCGGTTACAATGAGCAGTTGGACTCATGTAATGTAAGAGCTGCAAAAATTGCCATTATTGCATACGAGTATTGCAGTTTAGTAAATGTGATAGCGAGAAGGAGCGAGCGGGGACCCAGAGAGGGTTAATGGACCCTAGGCTGGGGAAAAGATTAGGGGAAAATAAAAAAAAAAAAAAGAGAAAAAAAAAAAAAAATAAAAAAGTTAAAGGAAAAAAATAAAAAGATTAAATAAAATATTAAAATTCCAAATCCCCCCTCCCCTTTCCCTTAGAACGGATATAATAAAACACGTAATAAACAGTAGAAAATCACAACATTTATGTATCGCCGCGTCCCAAAATGCCCGATCTCTCAAATATTAAAACGGTTACGGCCGTGGCGGTACCCATCGAGGAGGGAAATGGTCCCAAAGTCCGAAAAGCGAATTTCTTTTACCACCTTTTTACATAAATAAAAATGACTAAAAAATAAAAATGATCACAAATGTCGCACGGACGTCAAAATGGTTAGCAATGAAAAAGTCGCTTCATTCGCAAAAAAATGACCCCCACACATCTTCCGTGCGCCCAAGTATGAAAAAGTTAAAGGCGTCAGAAGATGGAAAAAATTTTTTTTTCTTTTTGTACACATTCGTTTAATTTGAAAATGTATTAAAACACCATAAACCTAATAAATTGGTATTCACCGCTGATCGCACCGAAACCAAAGAATAAAGTAGGCGTGTATTTGGAGCAAAGAGTGAAAGTCTTAAAAAAACTGAGCCCACAAAACGTGACGTGCGGTTTTTTTTTTTAAATTTTCCACAATTTGAGGCTGTGTGGTAGTGTGGGGGAGGCTTTGTGGTAGTGTGGGGGAGGCTTTGTGGTAGTGTGGGGGAGGCTTTGTGGTAGTGTGGGGGAGGCTGTGTGGTACTGGGGGGAGGCTGTGTGGTACTGGGGGGAGGCTGTGTATACTGTGGCAGTTTGTGTGGTACTGGGGGGAGGTTGTGTATACTCAGTCTGTGTGCTGCTGGAGGTGTATATAATTTAATTTGGGAATTCAGGCAATCCCCGGGTGATGTACGAAATGACAATTGGATTTTAAAAATGTTGGATTGTCATAAGATCAGGATTAATAATAAAGTTTCATTGCAGACGCCTGTGATATCTGTTATAGCTGTTTATTTTATTAAGTCTTAAGTACAGTAAATTACTAACATCCAGATGTCAGTTTGTAACTATGGGTTGGGTGTTCTTAAGTAGGGGGCCTGTATGTATATGGGGGCTGTTATAAATAAGGGAGCTGTATATAAATAAAACATGTATGTATATAAATTAGACGGGTGTTGTAGTTCAGGGGGTGCGGTATATATAATGTATTATGGGTGTTTAACCCCTTAAGGACGGAGGGTTTTTCGGCTCATTTCTCGCTCTCCAACTTCAAAAATCCATAACTTTTTCATTTTTCCGTGTACAGACCTGTGTGAGGGCTTATTTTGTGCGTAACA
>CM033645.1:3796720-3862915 GCA_019512145.1 Engystomops pustulosus
ATTTCTCGCTCTCCAACTTCAAAAATCCATAACTTTTTCATTTTTACGTGTACAGACCTTTGTGAGGGCTTATTTTGTGCGTAACAAATTTTACTTTCCCGTGATGTTATTTATTTTAACATGCCGTGTACTGCGAAGCTGAAAAAAAATTCCAAATGTGGAAAAATTAAAAAAAAAACGCACGTCACGTTCTTGTGGGCTCAGTTTTTACGACTTTCACTCTTCGCTCCAAATAACACGCCTACTTTATTCTTTGGTTCGGTGCGATCGCGGTGATACCAAATTTATATAGGTTTTATTGTGTTTTAATACATTTTCAAAAATTAAACGAATGTGTACAAAAAAGAAAAAAAAAATTTTGCCATCTTCTGACGCTAATAACTTTTTCATACTTTGGTGCACGGAGATGTGTGAGGGGTCATTTTTTGCGAAATGAAGCGACGTTTTCATTGCTACCATTTTGAGGTCTGTGCGACATTTTGATACTCGAGCATCTGGAAAAGTTCGTCTCGAATAACGAGCACCCGAGCATTTTTAGTGCTCGCTCATCTCTAATAACTTGTCATTACACAAAAAATATCAATTACTTTTTGAAAGTGGACAACCCCTTTTACATTGTGCCACTATATTCTACAGCGCAGTACAGACTCCCTGTCACCAGTTGGGCTCGTAGTATAGTTCCCTATTATACAGACTTTTTAAGTAGTGGGGTAACAAAAAATGCTGGACTTGTCACGCATCTAAAGAATTAACATCAATGTAGAAAGAAAAGGAGATGCGTATTTATGACAAACAATAAACTTTATTGGTATCAACATTAAAACATAATTAAAAACCCAAATTGGGTGTACATCACATAACCTCCCCAGGGTGTGGCACTAAATGCACGGCAGAAAAGCTGATGTTATATAGATAAGTAGAAAATGATCAGAGTAGTCTAAAATAATGCGTGTATACATTGGAATATATAATCAACAAAAGGAAAATCCTTGCAACCATATGCATATCAACTAATATCAAGGTCCAATGCAAATACAATACATACAAAAATGAAGCCTACATTACCATTAAATTAAGTCAAGTCCAGGGAGGAACAGACCCACGCGTATCGCCCGGCTGACGAAGCCCGCTAGCCAGGCGATACGCGTGGGGCGTGTGAGACCGTGATCTTGCGTCACAAATAATTTTTTAAATTCCGCGTTTTTTGCGAATCCGTCGGGTTGATCGACGTCCACGCCCCCCCCCCCATTTCTGTTGCGTGAAAGCCGGCGCCTATGCGCCACATTTTGATCGCGTGCACCAAAATCCCGGGGCGATTCGGCTCCAAATGGGAATATTTGTGAAACCCGACGAAAGTGCGACGTTCGGACCCTTATTAAATGAGCCCCATTGTTCTGGGTGCTAATAATTTTATTGTAGAATTTTTATTTTATATTCCAATGCAACACAACCTGCTAAAAATGTAACCATTTTTAATTATCTTTCATTACTATTATTATTAGTATTAGCTGTTTTTTTTTCACCAGCGTAATTGTCGAGGATTAGAGAAGAGATTTTCGTTGTACTAGGACTCAGCTGGTAGTGTATTATCTGTACCAGCCATATTATACATGTGACTAATTGTGTGCGCCTGCGATTACAGGGGTCTGACGCACAGCGCAGATGGAGGACAATGTGTTTCTATTGAAATAGGAACTTTTATTTACCAATATTCCTGTATGAAAGGGCAGAACATTCGACTAGAAATTGTTTTTCATTGTCCTGGATTAAAGGTTAATGAGATAACAGAAATCTATTCAGAAACATAAAAGTTAGAAGAAGTTTGAAAACGTTTTCTAACTCCTTTAAAGGCGTTGGTCAGGATTTATTTTTGGTGAAAGCTAACATTTAGCTTTTATAGTTACACTAGGTGTGATGGATCCACAAAACTGTGCCTGGAAAGTCTGACAAAGCCTGAACTGACATGTAGAGATTCAGTGTAGCGGTATTGGCTAAATTAGTTAGTACTAGAAAAGTTTGCTCAGCAGTGTTGCTGGAAGTAGGAAAGGATGGAAGACACTGGGGCACATTTACTTACCTGGTCCTGTCGAGATCCCGCGGTGCGTTGTCAGACACTGATTTGGGTCTGCCGGGATTCACTAAGATCTGTGCGCCCGATATCTTGCAGGTGTCGCTGCTGCGCCAAGGTCCGCCAGAGTTCACTTTCTTCATCCTGGTGCATGTGAGTGCTTGATCTTGCGACGCAAATTCTTTTTTAAATTCTGCGGTTTTTCCGAATCCGTCGGGTTGTCCGACGGCCATGCCCCCCCCCCCTCATTTCTGTCGCGTGAAAGCCGGTGCCGATGCGACACAATCCGATCGTGTGCGCCAAAATCCTGGGGGAATTCGGCGCAAATCGGTCATATTCGGGGAAACCCTACGAAAGTGCGGCGTTCGGACCCTTAGTAAGTGAGCACCACTGAATACAGCAGTTTTAGTAGCTACATTTACAATGGCAGAGCAGTGGAAATGTAGACATGAGGAATCGATGTGGTAAAGCAGCAGTGTGCAAGGCTGTGGTAGAGCAGTAATAAAGCAAAGCTGTGGTAGAGCAGTAAAACAAATGTTATGCAGAAATACAGCTGGAAATACGTTGTAATCTTTATATAGAGAACCGCACACAGTCATGAATTTCTTGTGAGTTTCTTAAATTTGCAGAACCAATCCCTGAAAATCCAGCTTGCTGAGATCCTAAAAGAGATGCAGTGCAGTGGGTAAGGAAGAGTACCCAGGGAAAAGATTCCAAGCTTTACATGACTGATAATTCTGACAAAGCCTAAAAGGACATGTACAGTGTAGCTCCCTGGCTAAATGAGTTAGTTCTAGAAAAGTTACCTCAGCAGTGTCACTGGAAATAGAAAGGATGGAAGACACTGAATGCCTCAGTTTTAGAGGCTGCATTTAGTGTGTCAGAGTAATGAAGGTGCAGCAATGAGGAATAGCTGTGGTAAAGTAGCAGTAAAGCAAAGCTGTGACAGAGCAATAGTTAAGCAGAGCCAGAGGTCGCACTAACATATTTCTAGAAGGGTAATAATACTCCTCTTACTATTTTTGAGGAGTATTTTTAGCCGGGAAGGAGTATGAAATTTTCAGTAATACAAGTATATAACTCATAGCTGTATATAATGTTGATAGACGCTAATTATATAAGAAAATCTTGTGTCAGTATCTTCTGTGTTTAAATAGCAAATGGAGGCAGTTATAGTGTTACATCATGCATTGCCCAGACTGGAGCTGACGCCACCAACCCCCCAACCACAGTCGCCGAAACCTCCCACCACCACACTGCGTATTCGCAAACACTCCCTCGCCATTGCATCGGCGAGGGTGTTGCAATAGCCCCACAGACAAATCCTGGGAGAGACCCAACCAGTGACCACCAATGTTCTGCCCCACAGCCAAACCATGATAGATGTGCGGCTCCTGCTCTATATGAAGCTCTGCATACATCACTCCGCTTGTGTCTGCTTGTCTCCCGATGTTTTGTCCTGCATCATGAACACATTTTGCTATATGTTTGGAAAAGGTTTTATACATCTCTGCTTGCTGTCCTTCTAAAGAAAGCTTCTATGTTTACTTCCAGTCAATAGAAATCTGACCACGGTCACACAGGTGCACGGCTTGTTGTAACACACAGCTCTAATTACTCTCTCTGATACTAACGAGCTGTGATCCTGTGTGACAATGGTCAGATTTCTGTCCACTGGAAGTAAATGATAAATCTTTCTATATCAAGACAGCAAGACAGCTCTGGAAAACCGTGATTTAGAAAGAATTTGGAAAATTTTATCTTTTTTCCTGTGATGTCACGGCCGTTTCCAGACTGAAATCTACCTGTGATGTCACAGCCGTTACCAGACCTAAAAGCCCAATACTTTCCTCAGTGTATGTTTTATTTCCATCTCCCTTACATTTCATCTATATCAGGTAGAAAACGATGTATTATGATTTGTAGAGTCAATGCTCGGCACAGCAGCCATAGTTACATCTGGTTGTCCGGAGCTTCGTGTAGGGCGTTCTGGAGTAGAGATAATGTATTTGTACTTATTATCCGCAGTCGCTGCCCTGCTGTTCCCACCGCAGCGCCGCCGCCTGTCACCTTTTTATAGGTTGAAAACCCGTTCCTCACGAAGCTCTTCAAAAGCGGCAGATTGAGCCTGAAACACACAAAACATTTTACTGCAATTTGAAAATATGTGATGAAACGCCGTCCTCCGTGATTGCCGCGCATTTTAGATCTCAATGCCTCTGATTAGATCCGCGCTCATTATCTGCCTCATCCCCCTCTTCCGACTCGCACGGTGGGTCTTATCTCTGTCTCTTCTACTTTGCAGGTTTACTAAATGTTACGGGTGTATCAGAATTGGTTCTCTCCTTAAAGGGTTTGGCCACTCTAATTCATATTTTGTGTAAGTCTGGGGGACGGAACATTAGGTAATTTACCAATATACATCTAGTAATAGTTCTGCTCCGCTTTCTTGATATGTAAAGTGAAGCCTCCTGTCTTTTACTTCATCAGCCAGAGATTTCTGACCATAAAAAGGCTGAAGATTCGGTTCAGGTTTCAATCTAAATCGATGCAGGGTGAGCGCTCTTCATCCCTCCTCCCTCCATAGGCAGATGAGCGGCCACACCGCTAATCTGCCGAAATATAAGACATGTTACCACACGTGGAGCCATAGAAGTCTATGGGGCGTGTGATTTTGTTGCAAATCATGCCATGACGGCCATGTGAATGCAACCTTACTCTGGAAACTGGTATATAACCCCTTCTTGTCTGATTTGCGCCTTTCTTGTTCGTTAAATTGTCTACAATTTTTTTTTTTTTTTTTTTTTTTAATATTCCCTCAACCAATCCCCGTCCTGAAACTCTGTGATTAATAACAGATTTACAAAATTTGTATGAAGCGAATTAGAAAAGATTTATTGGATGAAAAATGACAGATCGGTATCAGGTCTACAAACCAACAAACACTTTAGCTCATCTCTAACAATGACCTTGGGGCTCATTTATGAAGGGTCGCGCTGTGCACTTTCGTCAGACTGTGCACCTTTTATTGGGATTACACGGTTTGCACAGGTATTTCACAAGTGTTTGCGCTGGGATTTTGGCACACGCAATACTCTTTTGGCATGGCTGCTCTGGCTTCCAGAAAAGGGGGGGGGGGGGCATCAGAGGATCCAACTAATTCGGACTGAGCGCGGGATTTAACATTCAAATTGTGTTGCAAGACCAAGCACTTAGATGCACCACTAAAAAGATGGTGAACTCTGCCGGACCTGAGCGGGGAAGCGACACATGCAGGATAACGATTTAGTGAATCGCGGCACAGTGCATTCGAGTTGGACAATGCACTTTCTGTGAACTCCAGCGGCCGGGTATGTAAATGTGCCCCATTGTATTTCTCTCCTTGGCCTGTGCTTGACACTGACCTGCCTTGACACTGAACCTTTGTCTCCTGTCCTGACCAATGTCTGGAGTTTTTTGATTTTGCCATACTTGTCATCTGCAATGAGCTACGAAAATTAACCTGGCACTCAAAACATCCTGAAATTTAAAGTTTCTTCATTGCATGTAGAAACACACACAGCAATTCACAGAAATGTGACGTTTCGTTCATACCAGACCTTCCTCAGACACAGATTACTATGTCTGTCCCGACCTAATCCTGGATACCAAATTTGAACCTGTGCTTCCTGAACCTGCGTTAGCAGTTCGGTCCAGTGACGTCTATACCTTTACCGTCAGTCCTTGCCTGAGCCTGGATCCTAATGGTTCCACATAGTAGTGTCCCATCTCGTACCTGGATTAGCTGGGACCAACACTGGGACAACTCTAGAAGGTAGAGACCTGGTGGTTTTGCTGTAGTGAAATCTAGATTCTTCTGAAGTTCAAGAGTAAACCAAGGAAACCACTTACAACCAAGTCCACACGTACAACACGGCTTGTTCTAGTGTCAAGTGCTAGGAACTTTTTGTTTCGTTCATACGTAACTTTTTGTTTTAAATACAATTGGCCATTAAGGCATTAAAAAGAGCTAGAAACTGAGAAAGCTCAGTGTTACACATAATCTATCATGTAAATGAATGGGCTCTTCCCTATGAGGGCCCTCAGATTGAATGCGCCTGTCTATCACACAGAAGAGACGATAGCGGCGGCCATTATTAGCTCATTCAAACGAAACCATTGAAAGCCCGATGTGTGAATACACATTGAGAAACAAGTCGCAGAATAAAACATGAAATTCTGGACCTCATAAAAGTCTAATTAGATTATCATAACGGGAGCATAGAAGATGCAGTGGTCCTTTAACACTCCACGACGAGGTCTTCCTACATCCCCTTTCCTCGTATAATTATATTCAGTTAATTGGTGTGTTCAACCAAAACATTCTCGGTTTCACTTTGTAAATAATAAATGAGCGATGCAGCAGAGGGGAAAATTCAATTCATGTCTTTAGCAATGTCTATTAAGAGGCCGTTGTGATCCGGATACATGTGCAGCCAATAGCCGCCTGTATTGTGCCGTTAACCACTGCCTGGCCTGGCATGGTGTAGAAATGGGGACTTGATGCCTACAGAATATTATTAAAGTCATACACAACCATATTACAACTTGAGTTGTATGGATCCATAAGGCGTAGACCATACATTTTGATGCTCAACACTGCTATTGGGTCATTGTGTGTGACTAGGATCAGAGGACTGAAGGATTGATGCAAAGAAAAGTCTTATTCCCCATTTCCATTAGATGGAGTCTACTTAATTTCAAGCTTGACTTGGATCTGGGGCCGGATTAACGTTGCTGAGGCCCCTGGACGCAGAATCTGGTGCGGGCCCCCACTGCATGTATCCCAGACGTCTTTTACATTTTCTCCAACTTACATGTTGGCCTATGTGCCTTGCTGGCACAGTTGCCGTAGTACTGACCACAAGTCCTAGTTGCCAAACCTGTCCAACACGCCACTGCTTCCCTGAGTCTTCTCTCCTCCTAATACTGATTGGCATAGACGTGGTTGGCAATCAGATCAGCCAACCAGGGTTAGGTTTAAGGGGGAGGGGATCAGGTGTCACTCTGCATTCATCGCAGCTCCTGAAAAGCATTCTGCATGCAGAATGTAATTCAATATGGCTGGGCGGGAATGCTCTCACTGTCAGAGCCAGTGAGTAGCTGCATGGAGTTGCTGCACATCACTCCCAGAGACAGTGACAGTGACTGTTGGACATTGCTGGTGGGGGCCCTGGGGTGTGTGCCCCAGGAGCCCACCCTATATTTTGATCCAGTCCTGCTTGGATCAAAAAAACCATGTGTTTGCTGTTCCACTTCAGCACCTGCTCGTCTTGGTTCCTCATCTAAAGCAGAAAGTTCTCAGTAACATGTACTTTTTGCAGTAAAAAAAAAGTGATCAAAGCAGTCAGAGACATTAGAAAGTGATCTATTACTATGCAAAATCCCCAATGTTTGTCTTTAGTTACAAAGTAAATAGTGTGGGAGAAAACCGAGATTGAGTCTTGGGCCTCCAATCAAGAAGAGAAAATAGAGGCGACAAAATACAGTGGCTACGGAAAGTATTCAGAGCCCTTTACATTTTTTACTGTTTGTTTCTTTGTAGCCAACTGGTAAGATCAGAAAAAAGGAACTGTAGATAGTTTTGTTACTTTATGAAACAAGAAAAACTTGTCATAAGTATTCAGACCTTTAGCTATGATACTAATATTTATCGGACTTGATTAGGAAAGGCGCACACCTGTCTATATAAGACCTCACAGACCCCACACTGGGCGGGTCCCCAAAAGCCAGTAATTGCTGTGTGGCTGCCCCGCTGTAGTTACAGCTGGTTTACGCTCTTCCCGCCGCAGCCCTTTTCTGTTTTGCGTTCTTATTTTTCACTCCCCACCTTCAAAAAGCTGTGTTGGGCTTATTTTCTGCATAACAATATTTCATCTCATAGTGATAATGTATCTAATATCCATGCCATATACCTGGGAAGCGGGAAAAATCTAAATGCAGTGAATGATGAAAAAACACATTTGCGCCATTTCGTGTGGGCTTGGTTTTTACGGCTTTCACTGTGCGCCCCAAATGACATGTCTACTTCATTCATTGGGTCAATACGATCACAGGGACACTAAATTTGTAATGACTTTATAATGTTTTCATACATTTACAAAAATTAAAACCTCCTGTACAAAAAAAAAATTCTTCATTTTGCCGTCTTCTGGCGCTAAGAACTTTTTCATAGTTTGGTGTACAGAGCTGTGGGTGGTCATTTTTTGTGACTTTTGATGACGTTTTCAATGCTTCTATTTTAGGACTGTACAACCTTTTGATCACTTTTTATTGAATTTTTTATATTTTTCAAAATGGCAAAAAAATGCCATTTGGGACATCGGGCGCTATTTTCCGTTACGAGGTTAAACGCAGTGCATTTTCAGACGTGGCGATACCTAATGTGTTTATGATTTTTACTGTTTATTTATATTTCTATGACTTCTAGGGAAAGGGGGATTTGAATTTTTAAGGGTTTTTTTTTTTTTATACTATTTTACAGACTCCCTAGGGTACTCTAACCCTAGGTCAGTGATGGCGAACCTTTTAGTGGCCGAGTGCCCACAAACGGAACCGCACCCCCCCCCCCCCCCCCCCTATTTAAATAAAGCAGCAACTTATTGCTCCCTGTTTTTCAACAACTTTCAATCATTTGCCTCCTGAGGACACAACACAGTAGAAGGATGGAAATTGCATTATTTAGCTTCTTTCCAGTGTCCCTCTGCACAAGAGAATCGTGGGCCAGCCAGAAGGTTTCCAAGATATTTGGCCATGTCTACACATTAGCCCTCGTCTAACGTCCCCAAGTAGCGAAGTAAGTATCACTTTAAGATTCTTTGAGTCCTGTCTGGTGTGCTGGGGCGATGGCCCGGGTGCCCACAGAAAGAGCTCTGAGTGCCGCCTCTGGCACCAGTGCCATAGGTTCGCCACCACTGCCCTAGGTTGTCTGATTGATCCTACTATATATATACTATACTATACAGTATGGCAGTATATGGGGATTTTGCACACTATCTATTACAGTGGTCCCCAAACTACGGCCTGCGTTTTTATTCGGCTGCTGAGGCCCCCTGCAGGTCGCGGGAGTTGGGCAGGAGCCTCCGTCCGTCCGGACAGGAAGCTCCTGCCCGCCACTAAATAGTGCTCGATGCGGCCGATGTGGCCACTCGAGCACTATTATTGCAGGTGGAGCGATGTGGCTGGAAGACAACCCTGGCGCACATCGCTCCTTGAACCTGGCAGCCGCCAGAAGAATGAAGACGCGGGAGCCTCTGCCAGAGGTGAGTATAGGTTTTTTTTTTTACCAGCAGCAAATACACTCCCCCATGCGCAACGAGACGTAAGGGTACTTCTTATTGCGCTATGAGGTTAAGGGTATGATTAGACGGCCCTCTAATCTGCTCCATACCATAAATGCCATAAATGCGCCAGATTTCTGTTGGATTTGCACGTTCTTTTCAGTGCAAACTGTTTGCACATGTATTTAAGAAGTGTCCGCGCCAAATTTGTGTTGCATGCGACCCTTTTGTGTCGTGGCTGCTCTAATCTTCACGCAAAACAAGTTTCTGCACTAAAGGGGGCGCTCCGGTGCTCAGTCGGACCGTGCGCAACATTTATCATGCAAAGTCCAACAGAATTGTGTTGCATGCCCTATGTTAAAGGTGCACCAATAAAAAGTGGTGCACTCTGTGGGGGCAGAGCAGGTTGGGCCAGATTCATGAAGAACGTGCACCAGAAATCCTGGATCTGGCGCCCCCTGCACACTACACAGGACACTGCACACTACACAGGACATTGCACTGTTCTTAGTAAATGTGCCCCATTGTCTTGGTAAAAAAAAAACCTTTAATTGCCCTGATCCTGAATGACTGCGATGCATATGGAAGGTGCACACCTATAGATCATGCTGTTTGCTGATTTTAGAGGTATTTAAGGGGGAGGGGATAGGTGTCACTATGCATTCATCGCAGCTCTGACTGAAAGCATTTGCTATCAGAATGTAATTCAAATATGGCGGGGCGGGAATGCTCTCACTGTCAGAGCCAGTGGAGTAGCTGCATGGAGTTGCTGCACATCACCCCAGAGACAGTGACAGTGACTGTTGGACATTGCTGGGGGGGGCCCTGGGTGTGTGCCCCGGAGCCCACCCTATATTTTGATCCAGTCCTGCTTGATCAAAAACCATGTGTTTGGCTGTTCCACATTCAGCACCTCTCGTCTTGGTTCCTCATCTAAAGCAAAGTTCTCAGTAACATGTACTTTTTGCAGTTCAAAAAAAGTGATCAACGCATCAGAGACATTACAAGTGATCTATTACTATGCAAAATCCCCATTGTTTGTCTTTAGTTCAAAGTAATAGTGTGGGAGAAACCGAAACCGAGATTGAGTCTTGGGCCTCCAATCAAGAAGAGAAATACGGGCGACAAAATACGTGGCTACGGAAAGATTCAGAGCCCTTTACATTTGTACTGTTTGTTTCTTTGTAGCCAACTGGTAGATCAGAAAAAGGAAATGTAATAGTTTTTTGTACTTTAGAACAAGAAAAACTTGTCAGAAGTATTCAGGCCTTTAGCTATGATACTACTATTTATCGGAATTGATCGTAACGTGATTAGGAAAAGGTGCACACCTGTCTATAAAGACCTCACAGAACCCCACACTGCGGGCCCCATAGCCGTTTGCTGTGTTGCTACCGCTGTATTTACAGCTGGTTTAACGCTCTTCCCGCCGCAGCCCTTTTCGTTTTTGCTTCTTTATTTTTCACTCCCCACCTTCAAAAGCTGTGTATGGGCTTATTTTCTGCATAACAAATTTCATCATAGTGATAGTATTCATAATTCCATGCCATATCCTGGGAAGCGGGAAAAAATCTAAATGCAGTGAAATGATGAAAAACACTTTTGCGCCATTTCGTGGGCTTGGTTTTTACGGCTTTCACTGTGCCCCCAAATGACAATGTCTACTTCATTCATTGGGTCAATACGATCACAGGACCTAAATTTTGTAGTCTTTATAATGTTTCATACATTTACAAAATATTAAACCTCCTGTACAAAACAAAAATTCTCATGTTTGCCGTCTTCTGGCGCTAAGAACTTTTTCATAGTTTGGTGTACGAGCTGTGGGTGGTGTCATTTTTGGTGACTTTTGATGACGTTTTCAATGCTTCTATTTAGGACTGTCACATTTTGATCACTTTTTTTGAATTTTTTTATATTTTTCAAAATGGCAAAAAAATGCCATTTGGGACAATCGGGCGCTATTTCCGTTACGAGGTAAAACCCGTGCATTTTCAGACGTGGCAATACCTAATGTGGTTTATGATTTTACTGTTTATTTTATTTCTATGACTCTAGAAAGGGGGATGGAATTTTTATGTTTTTTTGTTTTTTTTTATACTATTTACAGACTCCCTGGGTACCTCAACCCTAGGTCAGTGATGGCGAACTTTTAGTGGCCGAGTGCCCAAACTGTAACCCCCCCCCCCCCCCCTATTTTAAAATTAAAGCAGCAACTTATTGCTCCCTGTTTTTCAACAACTGTTCAATCATTTGGCCTCCTGAGGACACACACAGTAGAAGGATGGAAAATTGGCATTATTTTAGCTTCTTTCCAGTGTCCTCTGCACAAAGAGAATCGTGGGCCCGCAGAAGGTCTTCCAAGATATTTGGCCCTGTCTACACATTCTCCCCTTCTTACATTCCCAAGTAGCGAAGTAAGTATCACTTTAAGATTCCTTTGAGTCCTGTCGGTGTGCTGGGCGATGGCCCGGTGTCCCACAGAAAGACTCTGAGTGCCGCCTCTGGCACCAGTGCCAGGTTCGCCACCACTGCCCCTAGGTTTTGTCTGATTGATCCTACTATTATATACTTAACTGTACTATACTATACAGTATGGCAGTATATGGGGTTTTGCACACTATCTATTACAGTGGTCCCCAACTCGCCTGCGTTTTTATTCGCTGCTGAGGCCCCCTGCGGTCGCGGGAGTTGGACAGAGCCTCCGTCCTCCGGACAGGAAGCTCCTGCCGCCCACTAAATAGTGCTCGATGTGGCCACTCGAGCACTATTTATTGCGGTGGAGCGATGTGGCTGAGACAACCCTGGCCACATCGCTCTTGAACCTGGCAGCCCCAGAAAATGAGACGCGGGAGCTCTGCCAAGGTGAGTATAGGTTTTTTTTTTTACCAGCAGCAAATACACTCCCCATGCGCAACGAAACGTAAGGGTACTTCTTATTGTCGCTATGAGTTAAGGGTATGATTGGACGGCCCTCTAATTCTCCATACCAAAATGTCAAATCGCCAATTTCTGTGGATTTGCACGTTCTTTTCAGTGCAAACTGTTTGCACATGTATTTTAGAAGTGTCCGCGCCAAATTTGTGTTGCATGCGACCCTTTTGTGTGTCGTGGCGCTCTAGTCTTCACGCAAAACAAGTTCTTCTGCCTAAGGGGGACGCTCCGGTGCTCAGTCGGACCGTGCGCAACATTTATCATGCAAAGTTCCAACCGAATTGTGTTCATGCCCTATGTTAAGTGCACCAATAAAAATGGTGTGCACTCTGTTGTGGGGAGAGCAGGTTTGGCCGATTCATGAAGACGTGCACCAGAATCCTGGATCTGCGCCCCCTGCACACTACACAGGACACTGCACACTACACAGGACATTGCACTGTTCTCAGTAATGTGCCCCAGTGTCTTGGTAAAAAAAAAACTTTAATTGCCCTGATCCTGATGACTGCGATGCCGATGCATATGGAAGGTGCACACCTATAGATCATGCTGTTTGCTGATTCCCCCTCCATCTGCTGTAAATGTTAGTGTTTTGCGTATACATTAGGATTCCGCTTGTACGGTTAATTGTGCTACTGTATAGAGCTCGCTTTCAACCTCTGCGTTTTCCTCCGTAAATGTAAATGATTTAATGTTCCGGGTGCAATACTTGTCAAATGATGTATAGCATCTCCTGCCGTTACAGCGGAGCCGTCTTCTGACTGGTGACAAAAAGTCATTAGGAACAATTTTAAAATGGAAACTTGTTTTCTATTTTGGCTCAGTGAGTCGTGGATTTTGGTGACATGATTTATATCGTACATTGCGTTGCAGGAAGAAGAAAAAAAGGCGCAGTCCCCGCTGTGTCGTTCAGAATAACAATGTTCGTTCCGAATAAAACCTTTGATGGAAACCATGTAAATAAGGCCCTGCAAATCCTAAGGAGTAATCACAAGCTCATCTAGCGAGGGACGGCGCCGGAGATATAGGACCGCAAGTAATTGGGAAGATATATAATCAGAGGTGAAGTAGACTTATGACGAGGGCCAGCCGGACACCATGATGAATATTACTCATCATCTCCTCTTACACGCAGCCATTGTGCGCTGCCATATTGAACAAAAGTCAAAATAAATGATTGTGCCGTGGTTGTAGGTCCTGGATGGGATCTGAGAAGATGAGGTTAGGTATTGATGTGACAGGAGAAGAGTGGCGAGTCAAGGACAATGACTATGTGATCTAAGAGGTGGGGGTGGATGTCTCGAATGAATGAAAGACAAAGGTAGAGCGTAACATCCGAGAGCAGGCCCTCATGAGAGGGGGTAATGTACCTTGAGATTTAGTAGGATAGTCATATAGACAAACAAGGACAAGGTATTGTCCTATCTGTTGTTCTATAAAGCTTATGTCTAGGATACTCATGTGGTAGCTCTATGTCTCCTACATAAATTTTACTCTACACAGCGGTAACTCCACACCTTTTACTATAACAAATAGGGATATGCTGCAGTTCTTTATATAATGAATGATAAAGATTGCCACTTAGATACACCAGGTATGGATGATACATATACAATGGCAGCTTAGATACAGCTGCCCAGCTCTATGTAAGGTAAACTTCACTATAATAGTGTACGAGATACCAGCTGTACACAGCGAGAAGTGATTCTTCTCCAGTTTTATCCAGTCTGTATTTTCTGAACGGAGTATAAGGAGAAAACGGTAACCCTTGGAGCTGCATAATTCTCTATAGCCTCAGTTACTCACTGATCTATTGCTACTTCAGGTCTTAAAAGGTTAATGTTCTCATAAGGTAGAGGGGGGGTGTTTGGGTTAAATTATGCCGCAACCCTTTTAGGGTATGTAAAAACACCTAGCATCTATCTTCTGTTTAGATCATCTGGGTTTGGCTAATAGACAGGCATCTCTGTAATACTTGAGGAAAAGAGAAAAAATGTATCCCAGCTCACCTCCCAGACCACATAGGCGCCGGCACGGAACCCGCCTTGTTTCAACACTATGGACAAATGAAAATCTGATGAAATAAAAGTCACAAAGATCACTCAAGCTGGCTGGACCATCAATTTTATATCTCTGTAATACCCCTAGTCTAGTGGATTATGGACTACCAAGGATGATATGGTGGCAGCCATGTTCCCCTTGGTCCTCTGATGTTATTTTGACTGTGCTGGTACCTGCTTGTGTCTTCTTTTCTGCTTATAGGTTCGGCCACATTGGTACCAGTCATAATATTATAGGTCATCCGTGGTCCACTAAATATCCCACTGACCAGCCCACTCGGAATTCTTAAAGTAGACAGTAGGACTCCATAAAATTGATGATCTCCTCAGTGAGGTGCAGTAACCCACAATCCTCAAGTCTTTATCAAAGTCATCTCAACTATCCAATCAATAGCATTTTGTAGGGCAACAAACCCAAAACTTCTGCCTCCAGATCCAGTTTGGAGATATCTATAGTCATATTTCAAGGTTTTTTTTTGTGTTTCTGACTTACAGGGTGGTTATCTATAGGCATGACTGGAGAGATTGGGGCACATTTACTTACGTCCCTTCGCGATCCCCGCTGTGTGTTGTCCAACAAGGATTTGGGTCTGCCCCGATTCACTAAGATCGTGCGTCCAATTTCCTGCATGTGTCGCTTCCCCTGCTGAGGTCCGCCGAATTTCACCTTCTTCCCGGTGCATGTGAGTGCTGATCTTGCGGCACAATTTTTTTTTAAATTCCATGGTTTGTCCAAATCAGTCGGGTTGTCTGACGTCCATGCCCACCGATTTGTGTCGCATGCAAGCCACAATCCGATCGCGTGCGCCAAAAACCTGGGGCAATTCAGGGCAAAACGGAAAAAAGTCGGGAAAACCAACGAAAACGCGGCATTCGGACCCTTAGTAAATGTACCCTATTATCTTCTTCCTTCTAGAGGAGATCTTCTTCGAACCTTTAGACTCCTAAGTCTCTGAGCTAACCGAGATGGACTTTTTTTTGTAAAATATGGGCTAAAAATAATGTAAAGATGTAGAATCCAATATACAGTATATCCTTCCATAGACCCCACTGATTACTATTCATAACAACAACACAAGTAAAAAAAAAAAATCAATACTTTGCCTTATTACATGCCGCTACCAAAATCAATTCCAGTGTTGGATCAAGCAATTTATAAATTAGTCATGATGACCAGCGAGATCAATAAGTCGCAGCGATTCATAAATTAATTACAATCAATAAAACCAATAAGCAACAGCAATTCATTAATTAATCAGGATCACTATTCGATATGGAAGGATGTCCGAATGAGGATTTTTAATGGACTACATCATTACGGATGGAGCCGAGTCCTCCTATGGAATCGACAATCAGGTAAAATAAACATGGAGATTGCCGGTATAGATCTTCTTAATGCGGACAGGAGGACGCCGCTTCCTGCTCCTTCTACCAGGGAGGAAATTGAATTCTCTTTGTCAGTACTTTCTTACATATAATTGGATTTGATTTCCCTTATTGTGGTTTGGTAGCGGAGGCTTTACTTGACAGTCTAAATTTTCTGCTTACATGGCTGGTTAGTTATGTGTGTGAATAGAAGTCTACAGATGTTCTGCTACGGTGGGTTGGTTTGAATAACCCTTTGTGATGTTGAAGAAGAAAACATATGACCTTGGGTTTGGGTTTTCATACATGGGTGGACATAGTGGACATGGTCAGAAGTAGAGTTGTGCCATAAGTCTTGGTACCTGAGAAGTTCCACAGACTATGGGGCAGATTTTCTGATCCCCGCGGTGCGTTGTCCGACGAGGATTCAGGTCTGCCGCGATCGTGCGTCCAATTTCCTTCACGTGTTGCTTCCCCTCTCAGATCCACCGGAGTTCACCTTCTAATTCCTGGTGCATGTAAGTGCTTGATCTTGCGACACAATTTTGTTTTTAAATTCCACGGTTTGTCCGGGTGGTCCTACGCCCCCCCCCCAATTTCTGTTGCATGCAACAATGCGCAACAATCCAATTGCGTGCTCCAAAAACCTGGGGCAATTTGGCGCAAAAAGGAAATATTCGGGAAACCCGACAGAATCGCGGTCCGCGGACCCTTAGTAAATGAGCCCCAATATGTCCACCAAATGGAGATAACAGTGTCCAGTAGTAGACACAGGTATATCTATAGTAATCCAAAGGTAGTAGTCGCACCCAGGCTAAGGTGGGGATCAAAGGTCCAAACTGCTATTATATGATCAACAGAAAGCCCAATGCAAGTTACATGTGGTCGTGGACCTCATCTCAAAACAAGGAAGCCATGCAGTTCAGTTGACATTGTTTACCAACCCTGAAACCACAGACCTAAGTGGGTTGGCCACCAATAATAAACTTCACCAAGGCAAGTCCAAACCCTAATAGGGTTACCCGTATTGTACTTACCCCAGTAAACGTTCCCTGTTGCCCTCAGGAGTCACAGGTTATGTGACCCACTGACAGCAGGACTCAGGATTTCCCGTGATGTCCCATGTCCTGTCTGATACCAGTGGAAGAAGGAGGCCATGCACTCCTTACTGTATGCACACCCCCTTCACTCCCCTATCAGTGGTTGTTTGGGGCGAGCCAAGGACATCCATGGACATGACAATGACCACAAGGCCCCAGGCAGGATATGACATCACAGGAAGTACTGAGTCCTGCTGCTGATGGGTCATGTGTGCAACAATAGGTGACCCTATTGTAATTAACCTGGTAAAGTTTCTTAATCGTGGTCAACCCCACAGATTGGAAACCAATAACATGAGCAATAAAATATTCATGAGCACTGGTAAAATGAAAGCTGAGCTGTGATTGGTTGTCATGGGCAAATAAGAACATTCTTACTTTTAGGCATCTTGATATATCTGCTGCTATAGAGTCTTGTTGCCTCGTCCAGACCCATATAGAGTAGAGTGTAACGGTGCCAATGACTGTGTGCTGCTGAGGCGCTATGTGATGATGTCATCACATCGTGTCTGTCGGCTTCTGGGCCACACACAGCAGTGGCGAAGCAGAAAGCAAAGAATCAGGAAAAAGTAAGTATATGATTTTGTTTTTCTTCACTTGAAAAAAAGTAGGGAAGAAGGAATATGAAAAAAAGTATCAGGGGGCTACCGAAAGAGGGCGAGGGCTCCAGTAAATGGGGCAGCAAAGGAGGATAATAATATTTGGGGTGTCCTAAACTAGACCAGCGCCCCCCTTATAGGTGATATACAGAACGCGGCTATTAATATGATCCCAGCGCTGACGTTTCTTCCAAAAATAAGTTCTTCTTGACATCTGACATCTTCCTTATCGATTAGCTGCCATAATCGCTGTGATGCCACCCCGCAGTTCCCCCACACAGCAGCCAGGGGGCAGCATTGGGGCTAAGCTGCAGTGTATTTGGCCAGTGGTTACCGGACAGAGCATTAGCCGCTGTCATGGCGACTCAAGCTTATCACATTTTCAGACGATATCATCTAATTTACTTACTAAGAAAATCCCAAGTAGTGAGTTTGTTGGGATTGAATGCTTGGCGCAGCGCTGAGACTTATCTGCATGTGATGAGTCATAGGCTCCGCGTATCGGGATACAAATCTGCCAACACTCGCTGTTTAGAATCTCAACTTCACACAGAACCAATTAAAATGATAGTTATGAACAAAAAAGCTGACATGGGGAATGGAGAAAGAGGAGCCGCAGCTGCCAGAGCCATAAGGAGACTGCTGGCCCCATCTAGTGGTTAAAGGTGGGAACCACATGGTACATTATATTTATGTTGTTTTTTTTGTAAATTTTCTGTCGGATTTTGAATGTTCTTTTAGGTGCAAACTGCTTAAACAGGTATTTAAGAAGTGTCCGCACCACAAAGTGTAGTCACGGCTGCACTATTCTTCATGCAAAGCAAATTTCTGCACTGAAGGGGGCGTTCCGGTGCTCAGTCCGACCGTGCACCAGATTTAGCATGCAATGGGTGTTGCACGCCCTATATTACAGGTGCAACAAAAAACAGTGGTGCACTCTGTCTGAGTAGTGTAAGGGGCGTCAAATGCATGAAGAAAGTGCACCAGGAATCCTGAATCTGGCGCCCCCTGCACACTACACAGGCAACTGCACCTAGTGCACACTGCACTGTTCTACGTAAATGTGCCCCAATGTCTGATCACTTGATTTATTTTCAGAAGTAATATAATCTTAATTGATCAACATTTGATGATTTTTTTGTAGCACTAGCACAGTGTTTTACAAATTACCAAGGTATCAATATAAAACCCATACCTCCCAACCGCCCCAGATTCGGCTGAACAGTCCCGATTTTTGGGCGCTGTCCCGCCATCACACACGGCTGGAAGATTGTCCCGGGCTGCCCCTCTATCCCCCGGTTTGTCCCACCTCCTCCTGGTCCTGTATGTTAGAGTTGCAGAGCAGCTGATGCATCAGGGCCAGGTGGAGGCCTGAAGGATAGGAGGCCACACTAGGGGAGGCTGCAGGACTTGAGGCCACACTGGGGGAGGTTGCAGGACAGGAGGCCACACTGGGGGAGGCTGCAGGACTGGATCAACTTTAACTTCTTTTGCTGTGGCTGATAGGGTCACTCCTGTGGCTTTCATCTGCACAACCTGCTTACAGAGGGTTTCAGTCACTTTGGAACAGCACAACGTTCAGTGAAAATTGGAAAGATAGGCGCCAGTTACATTGGATTTGTCAGATAAGAAGGCAAATTATCGCCAGGTTCCATATCAATACAAATGTAAAAAAATGTGCTGAAAAACTTAAGAAAAAAAATTGTCAAAACTCACCGCAGGTCTTCTCTTCTGCCGTTGGTAGCGGCAGGCCCGTGCACACCGGGGGGCGCTGGAAAGGCTTATACTCGAGTCAATAGGTTTTCACAGTTTTTTTGCGGTAAAATTAGGTACCTCAATTTATATTCGGCTTATACTACATATACAGTATATGGATTGTATAAAGTATAGAGATGAGCGAGCACTAAAATGCTCGGGTGCTCGTTACTCGAGCCGAACATTTCCAGATGTTCGAGTGCTCGTTTCGAGTAACGAGCCCCATTGAAATCAATGGGAGACCCGAGCATTTTTCAGTAAAATGAAAAACTTAACGAGCACAGTGAAAATACACAGTGCAGAACAGATTGCAGATGTTCGGGAACATCTGCAATCTGCTCCGGAGACACGCGTGCAGAACGGTGTTCTCCGCAATAGTATTTGAAGAACAATATGTGTAGAGAACAACTTGCAGATGTTGCCAAACATCTGTAATGTGTTCTTCACACATATTGTCTCCAGAACATCTGCAATCTGTTCTGCACTGTGTTCTTTGACTGTTTTCTTCAATTAAACAATTAAATTAAATGTTTTAATTGTATCTTTTTACTGTTCTTCACTTTTTTTTTTTTAATTAAATGCTCGTTATCGAGCAGGGCAAATACTCGTCCGAGCAACGAGCCGGTCTGAGTATGCTAATACTCGACCGAGCATCAAGCTCGGACGAGTATACTCGCTCATCACTAATAAAGTATTTATATGGATTGTATGGACTGTATATAATTATGTTTGCTGTATATATAGTTTTATGGATTGTGTACATGGACTGTAATAGTTATAAGAGCTGTATTCATGGTGTGTACATGGTTATAGAAGACCCCAGCATTATAAGTGACCCATAAGTGGAGGGATCTCGTTACTCACATTGCACTTTTGCAACATTCGAGAAAGTACAAGTCCTAATCATTTGCATAGAATGAATTGGTGCCACATTACCGACCCTTTTGTGTCGTGGCTGCTCTAGTCTTCACTCGCAAAACAGTTTCCAGGTTTGGCACTAAAGGGGCGCTCTCCGGTGCTCCGATCGGAACCGTGCGCAACATTTCTCATTCAAAGTCCAACAGAATTGTGTTGCATGCCCTATGTTAACAGGTGCACCAATAAAAGTGGTGGCACTCTTGTGGGGCAGACAGCAGTTTGGGCCAGATTCTGAAGAAACGTGCACACAGAATTCCTGGATCGTGCCCCCCCTGACACTACACAGGAACTCCACCTACCTACAGGACATTGCATCGCTGCTTCCAGTAATGTGCCCATTGTCTTGGTAAAAAAAAAAAACTTTAATGCCCTGATCCTGAATGACGCTGCGATGTGCATATGGAAGGGTCACACCCTATAGATATTGTTTAGCTGATTCCCATCCTCCCCCTCCATCTCTGTAATTGTTAGTGTTTTTGCGTAATTACATAATCCGGCCTGTACGGTTTGTGTGTGCTACTGTATAGAGCTCGCTTCAACCTCTGCGTTCTCCTTTCCCTCCGTAAATGTAATGATTTAATGTTCCTGTGTCAATACTTGTCAATGATGTATAGCATCCCTGCCGTTACCGCGGAGCCGTCTTCTGACTGGTGACAAAAAGTCATTGGAACAATTTTTAAAATGGAAACTTGTTTTCCTATTTTGGCTCAGTGAGTCGTGGTTTTGGTGACATAATTTATATCGTACATTGCGTTGCAGGAAGAAGAAAAAAAGGCGCAGTCCCGCTGTGTCGTTCAGAATAACACTGTTCCACCCGAATAAAACCTTTGATGGCAAACCATGTAAATAAGTCCCTTGCAATCCTGAGGATTATCACAACTCATCTAGCGGGGACGGTGCCGAGGATATAGGACCGCGGACACCATGATGAATATTACTCATCATCTCCTCTTACACACGCAGCCATTGTGCGCTGCCATATTGACAAAAGTCAAAATAATGTTGTGCCGTGGTTGAAGTCCTGGATGGGATCTGAGAAGATGAGGTTAGTATTGATGTGACAGAAGAAGAGTGGCGAGTCAAGGAGAAATGACTAGTGTGATCTAAGAGTGGGGTGATGTCTCGAATGAATAAGACAAGGTTAAGATGCGTAACATCCGAGAGCAGGCTCTCATAGAGGGGTAATGTACCTTGAATTTAGTAGGGATATCATATAGACAAACCGGACGGTATTGTCCATCTGTTGTTCTATAAGCTTATGTCTAGGATACTCATTGGTAGCTCTATGTCTCTAACATTTTACTCTACACAACGGCAACTCCACACCGTTTTACTATACTACAACAACAAATGGGGCTATGCTGCTGCAGATCTTTATATAATGAATGCTAAAGATTGCCACTTAGATACACCATGTACTGGATGATACTATACAATGGCAGCTTAGATACAGCTGCCCAGCTCTATGTAGTACTTCACTATAATAGTGTCCGAGATACCAGCTGTACCACGCGAGAAGTGATTCTTCTCTAGTATATCCTTCTTGTATTTCTGAACGGAGTATAAGGAGAAAACTGTAACCCTTGGCAGCTGCATCATTCTCTAGAACCTTCAGTTACTCACTGACATATTGCTACTTTCAGTCTTAAAAGGTTATGTTCTCATAGGTGAGGGGGGTTGTTTGGGTTAAATTAATGCCGCAACCCTTTTAGGGTATGTAAAAACACCTAGAATCTATCTTCTGTTGAGATCCTCTGGGTTTGGTATAGACAAGGCATCTTCTCTGTATACCACAAGTCTAGTGGATTATGGATTACCAAGGATGATATTACAGCCATGTTCCCCCCCTTGGTCCCTGATGTTGTTTGTCGACTGTGCTGGTACTGATTGTGTCTTCTTTTCTGCTTATAGGTTCGTCCACATTGGTACCAGTCATAATATTCTAGGTTCATCCGTGGTCCCTAAATATCCACTGACGACCCCACTAGGAATTCTTAAGTAGACATTGGACTCCATAAATTGATGATCTCCTCAGTAAGGACAGTGCCCACATTTTAAGGTCATTTCAAGTATCCAATCAATGCCATTTTTGTAGGGCAACAAACCCAAACTTCTGCCTCCAATCCAGTTTGGAGATATCTATAGTCTATTTTCAAGGTTTTTTTATGTTTCGGACTTCAGGGTGGTTATCTTAGGCATGACGGAGAGATTGGGGCACATTTACTTACGTCCCTTCGCAATCCCCTCCGCTTGCGTTGTCCCAACAGGATTTGGTCTGCCCCGATTCACAAGATCGTGCGTCCAATTTCCTGCATGTGTGTTCCCTCGCTTCCCCCCTAGGGTCCGCCGATTTCACCTTCTTTCCGGTGCATGTGTAGTGCTGATCTTGCGGCACAATTTTTTTTAAATTCCATGGTTTGTCCAAATCAGTCGGGTTGTCTGACCGTCCATGCCCACCGATTTGTGTCGCATGCAGCCACAATCCGATCGCGGTGCGCCAAAACACTGGGGCAATTCAGGGCAAAAGAGAAAAAAGTCGGGAAAAACCACACAAAACGCGGCATTCGGACCCTTAGTAAATGTACCCTATTATCTTCTCTTCCTTCTTAGATGAGATCTTCTTCGAACTTTGACTCCTAAGTCTCTGATCTAACCGAGATGGACTTGTTCCCTATTTTTGTAAAATATGGCTAAAAAAATAATTAAGATGTAGAATCCAATATCCATTATATCCTTCCAGACCCCACTGATTACTATTCATAACACAACACACGTAAAAAACAAATATACTTTGCCTTAATACATGCCGCTACCAAAAATCAATTCCAGTGTTGGATCAAGCAATTTAAAATTATTCACTGATGACCAGCGAGATCAATAAAGTCGGCAGCGATTCATAAATTAATTACAATCATAAAACCTAAGCAACAGCAATTCATTAATTAATCAGCTCACTATCGATATGGAAGGATTCCGAATGAGGATTTTATGGACTACATCATTACGGATGGAGCCGAGTCCTCCTATGGAATCGACAATCAGTAAAAATAAACATGGAGATTGCCGGTATAGATCTTCTTATCTTAATGCGGACAGGAGGACGCCGCTTCCTCCTGCTCCTTCTACCAGGGAGGAAATTGAATTCTCTTTGTCAGTATATTTCCTACATTAATTGTGGATTGATTTCCCTTATTGTGGTTTGGTAGCGGAGGCTTTACTTGACAGTCTAAATTTTCTGCTTACGTGGCTGGTTAGTTATGGTGTGAATAGAGTCTACCATGTTCTGCTACGGAGGGTTGGTTTGAAAACCCTTTGTGAGGTTGAAGAAGAAAACATATGACCTTGGGTTTGGGTTTTCATACGTGGGTGGACATAGTGGACATGGTCAGAAGAAGAGTTGTGCCATAAGTCTTGGTACTTGATGAGGTCCACAGACTTCATGTCCACCAAATGGAGGTAGAGTGGTCATTAGTGGACACGTATATCTATAGTTTGCAAAAGGTAGATCGCACCCGGCTAAGGTGGGGATCAAAGGTCCAAACTGCTATTATATATCAATGAAAGGCCCAATGCAAGTACTGTGGCTTGTGTGGTGACCTCATCTCAAAACAAGGAAGCCATGCAGTTCAGTTGCCATTGTTTACCAACCCTAAACCACAGACCTAAGTGGGTTGGCCACCAAATAAACTTCACCAAGGCAAGTACAAGACCCTAATAGGGTTACCCTTATTGGATTTACCCCAGTAAAGTTTCCCTGTTGCACTCAGGCGTCACAGGTTATGTGACCCATTGACTCAGGACTTCCTGTCACGTCCCGTGTCCTGTCTGATACGGGCAGATGAAGGAGGCCATGCACTCCTTACTGTATGCACACCCCTGTCACTCCCCTATCAGTGGTTGTTGGGCGAGCCAAGGACATCTGTGGGCGTGACAATGACCACAAGGCCCCAGGCAGGATATGACATCACAGGAAGTACTGAGTCCTGCTGCTGATGGGTCATGTGGGTAACAGAGAAATTTTACTGGGGTAAGCATAGCTCCCAACCGTCCCGATTTTGACGGGAAAGTCCAGTTTTTCTTACCTCTGCCCAGCGTCACGGGCAGCTAAGAGATTGTCACGGATTTTCCCCCCAGGTCCAGCTGTGTCCCGGCGCTGTGTCCCCGCATTTGTAATACTTTGAAAGCCAGAACGATAGTAACAAAGGGCTTCTACAAACAGACATGGGAGGGAATCCTTTTCAGAGAAGTGTCGGGCTTAGCGGAGAGCAGGGACCACTCGTCATACTCAGATCAGCATCTGTCTTATAATGGTCACTGCATCTCCTAGGGTTCCCCAGAGCAGACTCGGCAGGGAATCCTTTTCATAGAAGTGTCGGTTTAGCGGAGAGCAGGGACCACGTCATCAGCTTCAGTCAGCATCTGTCCATATATGGTCTCCTAGGGCTTCCCCAGCCAAGCTTCTTTTTTATAATAAAGTTTTTGCCCAGCGCTGAGATTCGAACTGGACCCTCTGCACCATAGACAGGAGCCTTAACTAACTGAGTGCTATAACCCAGTATACAGAGCTGAGGATTTTTGGTAACTAAGACATGTTATCTGCTAATGTTAATGTAGTATGTGAGCTATTATTATTATTATAATTTATTATTTTTTATTATTATGGGAGCGATTATTATAATAGTAAAAATAATAATACATCTCAATAATAAAAATAATCTCCATAATAATAATAAAGTCTCAATAATACAATCTCTGAGAAGATCCCTCCCTATATACCAAGGCCTTAAATCTGGTTGTCATTGAGATGATTTTATTATAAAGGGCTAAAATTTGGGGGCGTGGCCGGGAGTGATTTGGGTGGTGTGGCTTAGGGGGATCGCCGCAGGCGATTTTGTCCCTCTTTCCCTTTCACAGATGTTGGGAGGTATGGGTAAGTACAATAAGGGTGACCCTATTGTAATTAACCTGGTAAAGTTTCTTAATCGTGGTGAACCCCTCAGGTTCCCTGGACCTATAGCAACTATAAAGGCCGTACAGCAGGAGAATGGATAAAAACTGAAACATAGGGGGAGATTTATTAAGCTGTCTAAAAGTAAGAATGTTCTTAGTTGCCCATGACAACCAATCACAGCTCCCCTTTAAAATATACATGAACACTAGTATAAATGAAAGCTGAGCCGTGATTGGTTGTCATGGGCAAATAAGAACATTCTTACTTTTAGGCATCTTGATAAATCTGCTGCTATAGAGTCTTGTTGCCTCGTCCAACCCTTATAGTAAGTGTGTTAACGGTGCCATTGACTGTGTGCTGCTGAGCGCGCTATGTGATGAAGTCATCAATCGGTGTCTGTGTCGTCTTCGCGACACACACACAGCAGTGGCGAAGCAGAAACAAAGAACAGGAAAAAGTAAGTTATGATTTAGTTTTTCTTCACTTGAAAAAAAGTAGGGAAGAAGGAATATGAAATAAAGTATCCGGGGCTACAGAAAGAGGGCGAGGGCTCCAGTAAATGGGGCAGCAAGGAAGTATAATAATATTTGAGTGTGTTCCTAACTAGACCAGCGCCCCCTTTATAGGTGATATACAGAACGTGGCTATTAATATGACCCAGCGCTGACGTTTCTTCTTCCAAAAATAAGTTCTCTTGACATCTGACATCTTCCTTATCGATTAGCTGCCATCATCGCTGGTGTGCTCCACCCCGCAGTTCCCCCCACAGCGCCCAGGGGGCAGCATTGGGCTAAGCTCGTTGTTTTGGCCAGTGGTGTTCCGGACGAGCATTATGCCGCTGTCATGGCGACTCAAGCTTATCACATTTCAGACGATATTATCTAATTTACTTACTAAGAAAATCCCAAGTAGTGAATTTGTTGGGATTGATGCTTGGCGCAGCGCTGAACTTATCTGCATGTGATAGTCATAGGCTCCACGTATCGGGATACAAATCTGCCAACGACTCGCTGTTTAAATCTACTTCACACAGAACCAATTAAAATATAGTTATTAAAAAGCTGACATGGGAATGCTGAAAGAGGAGCCTCAGCTGCCAGAGCCATAAGGACTGCTGGCCCCATCGTGGTTAAAGGTGGGAACCACATGGTACATTATATTATGTTTGTTTTTTTTGTCAATTTTCTGTCGAGTTTGCATGTTCTTTTAGGTGCAAACTGCTTAAACAAGGTATTTAAGAAGTGTTCCCACCACAAAGTGTATCAAGGCTGCAGCTATTCTTCATGCAAAGCAAATTTCTGCACTGAAGGGGGGGGCGTTCACCGGTACTTCAGTCGACCGTGCACCAGTTTAGCATGCAATGTGTGTTGCCCGCCCTATATTACAGTGCAACAAAAACAGTGGTGCACTCTGTCTGATAGTGTAAGGGGCGTCAAATGCATGAAGAAAGTGCGCCCAGGATCCTGATCTGGCGCCCCTGCACTCAACCAGCAACTACCCTATTACAACACTGCACTGTTCTACGTAAATGTGCCCCAATGTCTGATCACTTGATTTTTTTTTCAGAAGTAATATAATCTCCAATTGATTCAACATTTGATTGCAATTTTTTTGTGGGGTCACCATGCCACTAGCAAAGTGTTTTCCAATTACAAGGTACAAGATAAAACCCATACCTCCCAATCGCCCCGGATTCGGCTGGACAGTCCCTTTTTTGGGCGCTGTCCCGCGTCACACACGTGGAGATGTCCCGGGCTGCCCCTCTATACCCCCGATTTGTCCCACCTCCTCCGGTCCTGTATGTTTAGGTTGCGAGCAGCTGATGCATCAGGGGCCAGGTGGAGGCCTAAGGATCTAGCCCACGGGGGAGGCTGCAGGAATGGGCCACACTGGGGAGGCTGCGGACAGAGGCCCACACTGGGGGAGGCCTGCAGGACTGGAATCACTTTTAACTTCTTCTTGCTTGTTGCTGATAGGGTCACTCCTGTGGCTTCATTCTGCACACTGCTTACAGAGGGTTCATTCACTTTGGAACAGCACAAACGTTCAGTGAAAATGGAAAGATAGGCGCCAGTTTACATTGGATTGTCAGTAAGAAGGCAAATTTCGCCAGGTTCCATATTAGACAAATGTAAAAAATGTAAAAAAAAATGTGCTGAAAACTCAAGAAAAAAATTGTCAAAACCCACCTTTTCGAATGCCCCCGCATGTCTCTCTTCTTCTGCCGTTGTAGCGTCAGGCCCGTGCAACCGGGGGCTCTGAAACGCTTAACTCGAGTCAATAGTTTTCACAGTTTTTTGCGGTAAAATTAGGTACCTGCATTTATATTCGGCTTATACTACCTATACGTATATGGATTGTATAAAGTTTTATAGGATTGTATGGACTGTATTATTAATGTTTGCTGTATATATAGTTTTTATGTATTGTGTAACTGGACTGTAATAGTTATAAGACTGTATTCATGGTGTGTTACATGGTTATAGAAGACCCCAGCATTATAAGTGACCCATAAGTGGAGGGATCTTGTTACTCACATTGCACTTAGGATTTGGGCCTTTATGTCAACTCACAAACAAACTCTATAAATAGTTTTCCAACATTTCGAGAAAGTACAAGTCCTAATCATTTACATGGAATGAATTACAAGCTCCAGTGACCCCTCCCCCCACAAATACATAAAATAAGGATAATACATTGCACCTGTTGATCTGTCTAATCTGTCAGCGCGGCTCCAGCATCAAGTGCCCCCTATAAATAATGTGGCGCCGCCACCACCTGCCTCTCATCTCAGCCTGCTAATAAGGTCATGGGGTTCCACAGGTAATTAGCATATGTATTTGCATATGATTTGTTTATCATCCGGTATTTGTAATGCTAATCCCTTAATATAATACCGCCCTCGTATTTTCAGCCTTATTTCGCTATTGAACATGACATTGCTATCATCGGAGAACGATTGTGTTCTGTGTCCGGCGTCCTGCGGAATTACGTGTTGTCATTACGTAGAAAGAACACGAGAAAAACGGGGATTTGGCTGAATGAGAGATTAGTATTTTTTATTTTTATGTATTATCAGCATTGTGGACCGTTTTGTTTAGTCTTCATGTTCATTTGTTATTTATGGGGTTTTATGCATGAACTTTGGATCCTGCATGGAGCGGTCTCATTTATTTTGTTCAGGTATTGAAACATCATTCAAACTCAGACGTGCGCCTCTTGAATGGGTGTGGACATTTTTGCACAAATTTGGGGCCATTTACCAAGAAACAGTTTTTTCCCACAATTTATAAACTTTTAATACCAGCACCATCTCCATTTTGACTCCCCTTATTCCACATGCCATGACTTTTTTATTTTTCCATGGACAGTGCTGCATGAGGACTTGTTTTCTGTAGGACAAACTGTACTTCCATTTGATATTCCATGCATGGACTGGAAGGCTGGAAATCATATTATATGAGCTGGTTCCCACAGTTCAAGATCATGTACAATAAAATTTATAGATGTTCGACTCATATTTATTAAAGAGGTGACCCCAAGTTTAGAAGTAGAATAAAGGTCGGGTTAACAAGGTGATCATGTGGCTCCAGCTGCTAGGACTTCCATGACTCATGAGAACCAAGTCCCCATAATCTGGAGAACAGGAATCCTTAGTTTTCTGAATTTTTAATGCAGCCTCGTGAGTTCACTGCATATGGTTCTGAATCATTGGACTCTTGTAGTTGAGTCAAAGTAATTCAAAGTATAACAATCACACAAACTGGTAAGACTAGAAAGCAGAGGATCCTACACAGGAGCTTACTGAGGCTCTGTCGCCCAGGGGCCTACTGAAACCTGCCTGGATCTATGAGTAAGTGTCTCTGGTTTATCATGAAGGATTTTCATAGTAGAAAGCCGCCAAATTCATTCTTTTAGACACCAAAAGGACATTGCTTGACCCTGGGTTTCACCTCTTCCAGTTTTCTCTGAGGCAAAGTCTAGGTTGTTACAAGGGGGATGCTCCATAGCCTTTAAAATCAAGACTGTGTACAGTCTTTATCAAGACTGGGTGCCTTGTGCTCCAGTTCTCCTTAGTACAGGCAGTCCCCGGGTTACATACAAGATAGGGTCCATAGGTTTGTTCTTAAGTTGAATTTGTATGTAAGGTGAAACTGCATATTTTATAATTGTAGATCCAGACCAAAAAATTTTTGTCTCAGTGACAATCGGATGTATATAGAAAGGTGGAAGTCAGCTCACCTGGAGGCACAGCAGTATATGACCAGGAGTCCAAGCACGTATTCTCCAAGTCCAAGAAATATATAAAATGCAAATAATCCAGCTCCACGGACACTCCGGTTGTAGATAAAAACGTTATATTTTCTTTATTGAAGTACAAAAAGGAGATATACAGCCAAGCAAAGGGAAACACACACAGAGCCACGGCTGTGATCTACGCGTTTCGGAAAACTCCTTAAAGGAAACCTACCACTTGAAGTGGCAGGTTTCAGATGGAAATACCGAGCACCAGCTCAGGGTGAGATCAGGGTGAGCTGGTGCCGGAGCTTATTTTTGTTTTTAAACTTTATAGCTGGTGCAGGGAGGTACGCGCTCGGCGCTTACCATGCGCGCGGCTCTCCTTCACTTCCTATGTAGCCGCGCGCGCGGTCGCGCGCATGGTAAGCACCGAGCGCGTACCTCCCTGCGCCGGCTATAAAGTTTGGGGCAGGGGGGCGGGACAAACGCATCATCCGGAGCGGTCATGTGATCCGGACGATGCGATGACCGGCCGTCCGCCCGCGCAGGCGCACAGCGGCCACAGGGCATGCGCACAACCACCTGTAAAAATAAGCGCCATCTTAGAAGTGGGCAAGAGGTATACACTGGCAATAATGACAGGTAACGGAGTAGAATTAAATGGGCGCTGGCGAGGATATATACAGGGGACAACATGTATGATGACCATTGAATGGGAATAAAGTGCGAAGTGCTAAACAAGTGAATCTTGAGGTCTCTTTTATTTTGTCACTCTTGGAATTTGCGCTCACGCATAATTTCTTTACTTTCAATGGGTCCTTCTACCTGCAGCTCCAGGGAACGGCTATGGGGGCGGCTTGTGCCCCCTCATATGCTAATCTTTTCCTGGGGCTGTGGGAGAGGGACCTCTTCCTGTCAGATGGTGGAGATGCAATGTGCCACGTCCTCGGTACATTGATGATATCTTCATCATCTGGCAGGGAGCTGAAACCGATCTGAGTATCTTCATTGACCAGTTAAATAACAATCAATGCAACATCAAATTGACCTGGTGTTGTAATGCCAACTGTATAGATTTTTTAGATATTCGGATCGCTAAGGACTCCACGGGATATCTTCAAACAGATGTATTTCGTAAAGCCACGTCAACAAATACCCTTTTGCATGCCACCTCTGCCCATCCCAGTCAAACTATTAATGCGGTTCCAGTGGGCCAGTTCCTGCGAATGAAGAGAATTTGCTCAACATCAGAAGAATTTGACAAACAGGCTGCTGACCTTATACAAAGATTCTTTGAGCGGGGCTATAGTAAGAGGAGCATCTCCAAAGCATACAGACGGGCATGTGCTACTGATCGTAATTCACTCCTGTATCCTAAGAAACTGATTAATACCAAACAACCTCCACGATTCATTACCACCGTGGAGGTTGTTTGGTATTAATTTCATTTAAAGGAAACCTACCACTTGAAGTGGCAGGTTTCAGATGAAAACACTGAGCACCAGCTCAAGCTGAGCTGGTGGCGGTGCTTATTTTTGTTAGTGTTTTTAAACACTTTTTAAACTTTATAGCCGGCGCAGGGAGGTACGCGCTCGGTGCTTACCATGCGCGCGACCGTGCGCGCGGCTATAAAGTTTAAAAAGTGTTTTAAACCGCGATACCGCGGTTTAAAACACTAACAAAAATAAGCTCCGGCACCAGCTCACCCTGAGCTGGTGCCCGGTATTTCCATCAGAAACCTGCCACTTCAAGTGGTAGGTTTCCTTTAATCATGACCTGATTGGGCATGTGAGCAGGTGTGAATAAATCCCAACTACCTGCAGTCACATGACCTGTTAAATTTACATAGGAAACATATACATATAAAATCTAATACAAATAGCGTTACACATGTATAAAAATGGGATACCAACAACTATGGAATAGCAAAGGAAAAAGATGTTGATAACAGAGAGAGCTGGAGGATAATAAATGAGCTTTTAGATTTGATATATCATGTCTTGCCTTTTATTTAATCCTTGTGGCACTCTTGTGGCTAGAGAAAAAATCCAAAAACAGTTTGTGCCTATGGTCACCACCTCTGATAAGTTTAAATACTTTTTCTATGGCAGTCACAGAAAAATTTGTACAATCACCTGCATGAGCTGTTTGGAAGTGTTTGGACGCCATAGATATATTTAATGCCTGTTTGTTTTTCACATCTGATAAATGTCGCCTGATTCTTATTTTTAAGGCACCTGTAGTGCATCCTATATATTGGACCAGAGTGTAACAACACCCCTGGACAGGAAGTGACAAGGTCTCTTGGGATCCAGCTCTCTAGGAGAGCACACCTAGCAGATGATCCACCCAAACATATAGAGAGAGACAGTGGAGCACATTTACTTACCCGTCCTGTCGCGATCCCCTCCGTGCGTTGTCCGATGAGGATTCGGAGCTGCCGCGATTCACTAAGGTCGTGCGTCCAATTTCCTGCATGTGTCGCTTCCCCGCTGAGGTCCGCCGGAGTTCACCTTCTTCTTCCCGGTGCATGTGAGTGATGAAGCAGAGTCACCACCTTTACCAAGGACTCTGTCCCTCATCCCAGAGGAGACCCTTGTCTGCACTTTTTCCCATATTAAGGGCTGTACCCAGAATCTGGACTTTTCTGTAAAGCCTTCTGAGAGACTTTTGCCACCTACTTCCAAGGAAAAAGTTGCTATGTTAATGTTTTGCACTGAATGCCTTCATTTTCAGGAATGGATATTCTGTTTTGCAATATCCATGCCTTTTTCTCCACAGGAAAATGGACATTTTTGCTATCACTACTTTGAGTAGTCATTTTGTAACGTTATCACGTTCAATCCAGTTAACCATTGGGCTGCTAAAGCCAATGTGCGTTTGACATGATGTTTGTCAGTTATTGCCAGTCAGTTTTCACCTAACATTTTAATAGGCTTTGCAGGTCTGTAATATGGCTGTGTCAGACCGTCTTTGTATGTAAATCCTGAACGCAGGCTCACACCTAGAATTGGAGCTTCATACAGTATGGTATCTGTAAACTGCGGGTCATTAGGGGACCGGGGGTGTTCATCTAGTAGCACCTAGACACCATACACTCAGGGTAGGACCGTCAGACGGCAGGTAAAACTGTATTATATGCACTACATATACTGTTAAGTGTATTATATTTGTCACCAGGGACGAAGGGTTTTGGAACAAATAGTCAGGCCTTGGTGCAAGGAGTGGATTACAGGACATGACACCACACCTATCCCTACTATACAGTTGGTTTAAGGGCGTTAGCTACCAATTGTCACATATATTCATTGTATTTTTGTGTATCCAGTCCAACACCAACCCAAGTGCCTATAGCCAGGACCATGGGCGGTTTGTCTCCTACACTGCACATAGCCAGCACTTCCTTGAAAGTGCAACCTATACTATCTGCACCCCTACCGGCTGTAATACACCTGGACCCTCTGGAGACCATCTGCTGCTGGCCAGCATTCGTTTTCCTTCTCCCATCTGGTCCATAGTCGAGCTGTGGGCAGCTGTTTCAATTGCCCCGGGTGGTATGCAACACCCCTGCCGATGTATAGGCAGAGGAGTAGTTGCAAATAAGCCCCTTTGTCTGTGTATCCCCAGAAGTTGAGCCTGTACAACTCACTTCAAGGTCATATAGTCAGATAGAGGTAATTAGCAGCGGTAAATACTGCCTGGACAGGCAAGGGTTAAATGTGTATTTAATATTGTTATCCAATGATGTTCCAATCTGTAAGCTGGAGTGTGATTGGAGAGTGTGCACCACCTGACCAGTTTCTGTGACCGTTGTGGGTTTTTCTTTCAGTAAACGAGCAGGAACCGACAATGTGGAGTGTAACAAAACCCCTGGACAGGAAGTGACAAGGTCTCTTGGGATCCAGCTCTCTAGGAGAGCACACCTAGCAGATGATCCACACAAACATATAGAGAGAGACAGTGGAGCACATTTACTTACCCGTCCCATTGAGATCCCCGTCGTGCATTGTCCAACTCGGATTCGGGTCTGCCGCGATTCACTAAGATCATGCGTCCATTTTCCTGCATCTGTCGCTTCACCTTCTTCTTCCCGATGCATGTGAGTGCTGATCTTGCAACACAATTTGCTTTTTAAATTCCACGGTTTGTCTGAATCAGTCGGGTTGTCCGATGTCCACGTCCAGCGGCGATGCAACACAATCCGGGGCAATTCGGAAAAAAATTGCGAAACCCGACAAAAAAATGGCGTTCGTCCCTTTGTATCGTGACCACAGCGTGCCTAGGTCCTGCTTGCCAGAGCTCACCGTCCACGAGGATGAAGGGAGGACACAGAAGAGGACTTTTACTAAGGTCCAGTCATAGGGATAGAATAATTAAATAAATATATGAATAAATAGATAAATAATGCTGAATGAACCAGTCACAGGCAGCTATCGATATGATACGGCCCAGGGTGCAACGTTCTGCAGAGAAACCTGTTTAATGGTATTAAGTGATGATGGATCACATAGACAGGAGGAGAAATCAGTGGAGGTTTGGAGAAAAGAAAGGGAATGTAATAGACAGTGTCAGACTGGGGTTCCTTGGTCCCACCAGATAAATTATCCTGGGGGCCCACCCTCCATCATCTTCTAGAAAACAGAGTCTAGAATCCTCTTCCAAATTGGGTTGTCTTCTTCTGTATCTCTGGGGTCCAGTAGTGGGTTAGAGCCTGGGCCCACTGGAGGATCCTCTGGTACTCTGGTCAGTTCAACACTGGTAATAGGGTTTTTAGACAAGGACAAGATGGGTTTTTAGGGTAGGTTTGAAAGTTTGGTAGTTAGTTATTAACCTGTTAGATATTCCAGAATATAGGTGCATCTCGGGAGAAGTCCAGGAGATGTGAGTGGGAGGTTCAAATTATGGACCGAAGAGCACGGACTGGGCAATAGACTTTGGCTTACAGAGTAATCCCTGCAACAACTTACTAACTATATGGGGTCAACACAACAGTCACTGATCAACTGAAGCCACGATATCGCGTTATTATAACTGGTCCAGGCAGTGCAGATAGACATGGGTCCAGACACAAGCACTTCTGACGGGTTCTTTCTGCCTCTCCTTCTGTCAACCATTTTCGCTGGAGTTTTTAGGGATCCAACCAGATGGTCAAGCTGTTAAGTGACGCTCATTATTTATTTAATCACTAATCACATATCATCATGTGTTTACTTAACCGTCTAAACGACTTTCTTAAGGAATTGCCTCCTAGGTAGACCTTTGGAGAGGTCAAGTGGGAATTGTGAGGTTCCTTCCCCTTCTGTAACTCCAGATAATGGTTCTCATAGACAGTTCCTTGGTTGACATTGGGGCTGATGCCTAGGTGGAAGGGTTTCCCCAAGCTTTGACCACAAAGTATGAACACCCCCTTCTCTCGGTCTATCAATTCTGTGGGAAGCAAAGTAGACCTAATAAACGCATTTTGATTGGGTTTTAAGACTTTCATAATGAATCAGTCGTAAGGTCAAGTAACTGTTTAGAAGACGTTCACTACTTCCATACTCACTCAACCTTAAGTAGTAATCACCCTCATAGTTCTGCACTGACAGGTCAATGAGCCTGATTTGTTTCACTACGCAGTTCTGAAGGCTGAGGCCCGAGGTCATGTGGTCACGTCTGGTCCCGCTAATGTGAGCATTTATTTACTGGGTTCCTTCATTACCGCTGCTCATGTTCGTTCATGAGAACTCTACATCTGCTTTCGACGTATTGATTTCACCATAGGAAACTCTTTCTCCAGTCACCGTAAACTGGATGGTAAAAATTACTTCACTATTGACCTGTGAATGTTACAATTTATTGACTTCATTTCTTGCACTGCCGGCCACCGTTAGCACATATGAAAACAAATGGCAGCTGTAAAGCGCGGTTGTTTGTTCCCACCGGGATGAAACATAGATGTGACGTGGTGAGAATTCTGGTATCTTTCATATTCAGAAGCAAGAACAGAAAATGAGATCCATGTAGCGACGGGAACAAAACAGTCAACGCAGACGAGACGTACGAGATGCATGCGAACCAACCAATGTTTTACGCAGGTCAAGTCTCGAAACGAGTCGGTCGGCATGTACCACGTGTGCATCAACGAAATCAAAAAGTTTCTATACTTTCAGGCTGGTTCTAACGTCATTGCATCAGAAACTATGGATTGAATTCTGATCTACTTATCAGATAGCCACCATCCCTACACCATCCATAATGCCCAGTAATGGACAGTATCAGCTGACAGCTACACTACTGTACTTTTTGGTTCGGCACCTACGACCCCAGAGCCGACAAACAAGCTGACATTCGGGTTCGGTGAAAACATGTCAAGCCGGTTCATTGACCAATCAACCGGCTTAGAGCTCCTTAACAACCGCAGCCATTTAGCATGGCAATGATTGGTTAGGTGGGATAGGTGACCTTGCTGTAACAGAGGCAGGGTCACATGTCCAGGCATTGTATATTTCCATTAAAATGATGACTGTCACCTTACCCGGGTTAAAGGAGTCTTACACATCAGGAGTGTATTGGTCTTGTGCGTTCTCTGGCTGGAGATACGCGCCGCCCCCTTGGCTTGGAGTCACTGCGCACCTCTGCCCGTTCAGCAGTCACCTGACCTGAGATAGGTGGTCAGCTGGGGATGTACATCTACAAGTTGAATCTTTCCAATTTTAGAAACGGGTAATTGTGGTAGATACTTTTTCAGCATATGAGATAGTGTAAAACTTCCTTGTTGTGCTGCTTAATTGTTCACTAGACGCGTTTCGTAGCTCGTAGCTCCTTCATCAGTTCGTTGACATGTTGATGGGTAAGACCTGGAGATCTTTTTGAAGCTTGAACGTGAATTTTTGATACATTGTCGGTTCCTCCTCGTTTACTGAAAGAAAAACCCACAACGGTCACAGAAATAACTTGAATCTGACAATTGTATTTCTAGGAATATGGACAAATGAAAGGCAGACATGTCTTTAGAGCTCATGAAACAGGACTGGACAGAAATGATGGCTCCCTGAACCTAATATTTTGTTGCACAACCCTTTGAGGCAATCGCTGCGATCACACGATTTCTGTAACTGTCAGTCAGACTTCAGCAGATATTTTGGGCTTCTCCTCTTGACTTGCTCCAGATGTCTGGGCTGTGAAGGGTTTTAGCTCCTTCTAAAGATGCTCAATAGTATCTAGGTCCGGGCTCATAGAAGCCACTTCAGATTAGTCCAATCCACTGTCGGACTGCATATCCTTAGGCCTCCTGGAGGAAATTAATCTGTGGGCCCAATCTTCATCATCCCCCAGGAAATAGAATTTAGCAGCCTTCAAATTGGGTTGTTTTCTGCTGGACCCATAGGGTTCAGTATAGGGTTCAACCAGGGCCCACCGGAGGATCCTTTGGTACTCAGTCCAACACTCGTCCAATGTTTTCCTCTAAGATATTCATGGGTGACTGAGACCAAGCTTCCTGACACTGGTCAGCACATTTCTCTCTTGAATCCCTTGATAGTCTCGAGATTTCATTGTACCCTGCACAGATACAAGACCCCCTGTGCCAGATGCAAAACCACCAAGAACACAACAGAGCCTCCTTCATATTTCAAAGTAGGGACTGTGTTCTTTTCAAGATTTGCTGCATTTATATGTCTGTGAGCATAGAGCTGATGCCAAAAAGTTAGATTTTATCCATCTGTCTCATCTGTCCACAGAACATTTTCCCAGAAGTTGTTTGGCTTGTTAACATGTAGATAACAAATTCCAGTCTTTCATGATTTGTTTTCAGCTATGATGTCCTCCTTGGTCGTCTCCCATTAAGTCCACTTTGGCTCAAACAACAACGTATGGTGCGATCTTACACTGAGGTTCCTTGGCCTTGAGCTTGAAGTTCCCCTTTAATCTATTTAGAAGTTTTTCTGGGCTCTTTTGTTACCATTCATATTATTATTTGTCTCTTTGATTTGTCATCAATTTTCCTCCTGCAGCCATGTCCAGGAAAGTCGGCTACAGTCCCATAGATCTTACATTTCTAAATAATAAGTGCAACTGTAGTCTAAGCTCCTGAGACAACTCTTTCCTTAGCTTCCAATATAGACCTATATACAGCACAGTGAGAAGCTGTACCATATAAACAGGTTATCCGAAAATTTCCGATTTGCTCTGATTTTCCCTGAATTGCCCCGGGATTTTGCCACACGCGATCGGATTGTGACGCATCGGCGCTGGTATGCACGCAATGGAAATCGTGGGGCGTGGCCATACGAAAACCTGACGGATTCGGGAAAACCGCCGCATTTTTTAAAAAAAAGCGTCGCTTGACACGCGCTTACCTGCACGCAGTGAGTAGCTGTAGTCCTATATACAGCACAGTGAGTAGCTGTAGTTTATATGTTTTTATAAACTTAATTTCTCTGTAATAAAGATCACCTGGACTTGGTGAAAAATGCTGTGATCCACCCCTAGAGGTAGCATCTATGTGAGGACAGTCTACCATCAGTAATTTGATTGTAGATGTCCTTTTAAGTTGAATTTGTATGTAAATTGGAACTGGTCTAATTGGAAATCCAGGCATTGTTTTTTTTTTGTAGCTGGTGAGTTACATTTTTACATTTATATGCTGTAATGGGAATAAGGATTATCAATAAAGCGTCATTACAGACACCTTACAGCTGAGCATTGCATCCTGAGACTTTTGTAACATCCAGAGGTCACAGTGGGCAGAGATGTCCGTCTGTACCTAGGGGGGTTGTCTGTAAGTTGAGCTTCCTTAAGTCAGGGACTGTCTGTATACATGATTTTTTGTCTGTTAAATGACAGCTTTTCTTGCTATGGGGAGCATATTGATATTTTGGTGTTAGCATTGATGTACTAACCAGAAACGCTTATTAATCCTTCTCTGGTCAGATTTATGGTAACCGGCAGATTGTCCTGGAGAAGGAAGAGACGGAAGAGCTGAAGAGGTTTGACGATCCCAGTCTTGTGTTGGTTGGTTTTAAACCAGTGAGTTTGCTGAAGAAACATCATTTCATCCGGCCTGCACAGTTTGTTTATCCGGAAGAGTCTCTTGTCAGTGGTAAGTCTAATTGTGGACCATGACATCATCACTAATCACTTTTCATACTAATAAGATAACCTCAGGACAGGTTGTCTAATGTGTGATTGGTGGGGGTGCAACACCAGGAACCCGCTCTAGTCAGCTGTACCCCGCAACTTTAGACTATTTGCACACATTGCAGATTACTTGCTGAATTTCTGTGCAGATTTTGTTGCACAATTTAAATGCATTATTTTGAATGTGAAATTGTTGTGTGTTGTAGAAAAGCCTTAAGCTACCTGCATTCTTAGGGCCTAACGCGACTGACCGCTGAACAAAAGTGTGTAATAACTATTCCTCTTGACATGTACGCTCCTCTTATAATGTATATTCTTTATAAAACTGAATGTGAAATCAAATATTTAATTTAGTTTGAAAACTGATTTACCAGATATTCACTAAACAAGTGAATGAACTCTTGTTTTAGTTGTACACTATCTTGTATATATGATAAATATATTTCATCCCTAGGTAGCAGCACGTTATTTCATGCTCTACTCATTAAATGCTTGGAACGACAAGTGATGGCCATTTGCAGGTACACCCCACGCAGAAATACACCACCGCGTTTTGTTGCGTTGGTTCCACAAGAGGAGAAACTGGATGATGAAAATGTACAGATTAAACCTCCAGGTAAGGACAACCTTAGAACTAGAACTATAATAGATTGTAATTATGCAAAACACTATGTAAAAAAAAAAAGTTTTCAAAAAAATGTACTGAATAATATTTCTTTAGTGAGTCTATAAATTTGTTTTTGGAAACAATATCTCCTCCATTAGATCCCCCTTCATAGATGACCTTTAGGCCTCATGCACACGAACTGGGCGGCCATACGTCGGCGCACTGCTCACCCCCGCCCTTCTCCATAGAAAATAGCCGTTGATACGGCCAAAGGAACTTGTTGTGCTAGATAACAAGAAGGCTTGTCTTCTGTACTTGCATAGACTACAGTTGTGTGACTGCAGCCTTAATCTAGTTTTTCTGATCACTCTAGCATTTCTAAGGAATGCAGACATTCCCTCTGATCTGTAGTGGAGGAGATTCAGTAATGAGCATGAGAAAAAAGTGCATCCACATTCATCTTGTCTAAAAGCTTACATCCCTAGATCATAATTTCCCCAAATACTAATGAAGAAATATTCAGCACATACTGCAGTGAACTAATTGGAACAATTATTTATTTTTTGTGCCGGTCCATTTTATTCGGACTCTGATTCCGCCAAAATGGTCTCTGACTCCACCAAAATGGTCCCCTTAGGCTGCCCTATAATTCATATGACTTTCAAACTATGAACTATACTTGTGTTCTATGCTACATAGGGTTGCAGTTGCACCACTTTTGATCAGACATTTATTCCTTTTTCTGTGGAGAGGGGATAAGGCCACTCGCACACAACCGTGTTTGTTCCATCTAACTCGGGCCCCATTCACGTCTTAATGGAAACCAATGGCAGACAGTCTATGGACAATGTCCCACCACACAGCAACCTAGCTGCAAAATATTGGACACGTCGTCCCTTATCCGACCTGGCTGTGGGTTCCAGCCCAGGCAAGCACACAGCAGTATGAATGAGGCCTTTCTGTGCGCATGTTCCAGAGTATCTGGCCTGGACAGTGAGCCAGTGATTTGGTGTCCAGGTCAGTGTACCTGGCATGCACCGGGTTTGATGGAACAAATTTGTTAATGTGCAACCAGCTTAGCAGTGGTTTTCTGATCGCCCAGAACACACAGGAGTGTGCGCCGTCCTCACAGAGTGACTCTAAAGGTGTCTTTTGTGACACATCTGCCTTGCTTGTTTGGCTCAGCATTTCATGGAGAGTTTACTTTTGCCTGCATTTATTCTATTCTATACAATTTCTCTATTTTGAAATAGACTAATCTTTCAACAAATCATTAGTATAGTGTGTGCGCATGTTTTTCCGCATAATTTTCCCTTTTGCCTATCTTTACCTATTGGTAAGATATGTATGTATTATGGCAGTGTTTTTGTTAGAAAATTGACTGTTTTATAACTTATACCTGTATAATGTCTAGCTCATGGGGATTTGCCTAAATATGTACATTTATATTCTGGAGTTTTCATTGTTGATAAGAAATATTCCTTATTTTTGTTTAGGTTTCAATCTCATTTTCATGCCATACGCTGATGATATTCGTAAAATAGACTACCCTGAGATTGTTCCAGCAAATGATGAACAAGTGCATAAGATGAAAGAAATTGTCCATAAGCTGAGATTTAGATACAGGTATGATGTGCTGGGTGTGAGTTTCATTAATTAATTTTTGAAACTGTCATTCTGCCTTGTAAAAAAAAAAAAGAAAGTCCTGCAGATTAATTTGCCGAACTTAGTGGATGGAGGAGGAAAAAGGTAGGTAGCAAGTTATCACACATCCACAGGAAAGCTGATCACTTGCTGATCACCACAGAAACCCCCAACAATCTTGAAAACAGAAATATATTGGCAGGTCACAATTGTGCATTTCTGCTATATTTATCTATATGGTAACAGCTGGAGATAGATGAAGGTTGACATCTTCGATAAACTTTGTTAAAAGGGTTGTCCGGAACTTCTAAAACATGGCTGTTCTCTATCAAAAACAGCGCCACATTTTCCCTTGGTTTGTGCAGGTATTGCAGCTGTGTAGAAATAGATAGCATTTAGCTGCAATACTACACACTACCCATGGTCAGGAGAGGTGCTGCTTTTAGAAAAAAAATGTTTTCATCCCCCTAGATAACCCCATTAATCCCTTCTCGACAGCCTTCAGTTTAAATCTGTCTAAATTATCCATGCATCTTTCAGTCAGGATATGTATACATAGAAGGTTGTCAGTTAATAGATCTGATGGGGTTAATAGTTTATGGGAACCTGTCACTAGCTGTATAAGTGAAAAAGGTGGAGGCTATTGCCAAACCAGTTCCTTACGCTGTATGGAGGAGACCCAACCAGGTTGAAACAGTGTTGTCTGTTCCTTCTGGAATAGATATACTGGTTTGGCTTAATCCCACATCATGTTTTTAGACTTCTTGAAGGTCATACTTAGTGTTAAGGGGGCTGCCTTTTAAGGTAGCAATAGGAGGCATTGTTTTCCATTTAACACCTTTGAAAAACGTATTTGCATACTTCCCTGAAAAAGGTGGAGACAGATTCCCTTTTTGGCTTTATGAATAGGGTTGATGTGCTATACAGCAGTGTTCCTCAATCACCGGGCTGCGGCCCAAGACCGGGCTCTGGAGCACCTGGCACCAGACTGTAAAAAAAAAATTCAATGGACAATGGAAGCAGGGGAGGCACTGAACAGGAAAAGGGCCGATATAAGTGTGGGGACGGGGGCGCTTCTTCGGACAGTAAAGCCATACATTTTTGGCTAGACACCAGAATACCTACCCATTGCTATTGGTCCCTGGGCGAAATAAGATTGGGGACAACTGCTATACAGGACAGTCAACTACACAGCAGATACCCACTGCTAACACCCACTAGTGTTAATCCTATAAAAGAAGCCATTAAGAAAATTATGCAACCGGAATTTTTTTGTCAATTATACTGCATTTGGATTTTTTTTTTCAGCAGTTCATTTTCTGTATAATACTAGTAGTTTTACTTCTGCAGTGTAATAAAATATTTATATTTTCTACATCATGTATTGTTTAGCCTCATTTTGTAGGTTCTATATATTCTGTGTGGGTGAGCCACAGTCAATTTAGGACTTTAATGTAGTTGGGTAGACCCTAATCTAACCTGTGCCACTATAGAACCACAAAACCTGCCACCAACCTGTTATACTGGTCATTGTCAGGATAACAATGATGTCCTTCTATATTGTGCGAGATTTAGCTATATGTAAAAATAGATCTTAGAATTCAAATAAGTAAATAGTCGAGGTGGTAGAATGTTGGGGTGGTGATACAAGAGGATCACTGGGATGTTCCCCTCCTGGCTTCTTTCATGAGGGCTTGAGAAAGTCTCACAGACCCAAAACATTACCTGTTGTTAAATAAAGGACCGCTTTTTCCACTTGAATAGCTGGTTTTGGAGTGCTGCTATTTCTATTATTTTTATATATCATCTGTAGCAGCGGGATAATAAATAACTGCTCTTAACAATTTCATATCTTAGCATTTCATATCATATATTCAGCACCACAGATATACAACACAGATTAACTAAATGATCACACAAGTAATTTAAAGTACTTTATCTTCAATTCATTTTGTTAAACAACACATTCAGCTTTATCTATTAGAAGAAATCAGTATATATACATACAATGATAGTGAGATATATGTATATAGAAGTATAATGATAGTGGTACAGCACCTATATTCCTGCCACCAGGCCTCCCCTTGCTCTGCTCCTGTATGTGCCCATCACACTACCTTCCCCTGTACCTCTAGTCGGGCTGTTTCTCCTGATGCTATGACGATTGGGCTTGTTAGAAGGCGGCCCTGAGGTGGCATGATGTTTATACCACCATGTGTCTACATGTTGACAGGCTCTGGGACAGGGTACGGGTGTTAAAGTAAATATCCCCCTGCAAAGGGGTGCCATCTCTGTGTCTAACACCCATAGATTCCAATAGATACAAAAAAAAAAAAAGTGTCATCTTTTTCCAGAGAAGTGTCAGGCTCAGAGGCTGGAAGAGGAGTATCCGTATAGATGCCTATCTCTTCCATAGCAACTAGAAACATGGCTCTCATAGTTTAAAGACGACAATTTTATCTTTCCAACAACATTAGGCTTGTGCTAAAGCAGCTAGAGTTATAGTTGGGAGTTGGATCTTCCGCATTACCATCTTTCTATTTAAATGTCTATATCTCTGGTTCTGTAGCACACAGAACCACATGCCTTATGTGATTTGAAAGACAAATGTCTGTGCTCTTTTTATCAGATTAAATATAAGATGGTCATCTTTAAAATCGCATAAGGCTTATGATTCTGTGATCTACAAGGGCGGACAGTTTTCCTTCATTCAAGCCCTCAAATAATCATAATTCTTGGAGCGCTGGCAAGAATTGTGATTGTATCCCCCTTAATCTCACTTCTATGCCAAGTGGGTGTGGAGGGGTGCGCACTAACTATAGCTTACGTCTGTTCGGGTCTGAATGGGTGCAGGTCATAGCACATTTCTACACCAGGCAATACCCGTGGCTGGAGATATCGGGAGGATGGAGCCTTATGATATATCCAGCGTGGCAGAGGTGGGGGAGGGGGATTTCATTATATGCTGATACACAATAAGTTCCCCCCAAAGGGTTAGAACATAGTATGGAATTGGATGCCAACTATGTAGTTACCTGCCAACAAGCCTAATGCAGATGGAAAGATAAAATTCTATTCTTTAATATCGTATGGCTGTAGCTGCTGTAAATCCCAAGACTCTCTTCTCGCAAAAGATGAGTTTTCTGCTCAATTTTTGCTTAAAGGGGTTTTCCCACGGACAAGAGTTAGGCCTTACACGGGATAGAGCCTAACTTGCTGATCAGTGGGGTTCTCGGTATTGGGACCCCCACAGACCATAAAACGTCAATACCTTGTTGCTTCGTCAGACTAATGGAGCGGCGCTCGGCAATTTCTGTCAGCTCCATAGATATTAATGGAGCAGAACGGTCACGCGCGGCCGTCTGCTCCATAAGTCCAACGGACACCTCGTTTCTGGGATATGTGAAGTAATCAGTACTGAGACCTCCACTGATCAGCAAGTTAGGCCATATCCTATGAATAGGGCCTAACTTTTCTTCGTGGGAAAACCCCTTGAACTTGTAGGATATTTTTTTTATAGGTAAACTGGTGAGCGGATATTTCATACCCTTCCTGATGGTGCTACCTTATAAACCTCTTGATACTGAGAGATAAGTAGTCTACCCTCACTCATGTTAGCACTTTATATCTAAACATCATTTCAATTATTCAATAACCTCTTGATTTTTAAATTTTTATTGCATTTTCAACTAAAGAGTCAGTTTTAGAAGACTTATCGAGGTCAAACAATTTTGAGTTCACAATGGATGGTGTCCCAGCCATTCTAGCGTTTCTGTACTGGCAAGTGTGCTTAAAAAAAAAAAAAAAAAAAGGAGTTTGCAGATGCCAAATTTTCTGAATCCGATTGAAATAACATAGATAAAATAAAATGTATATAAAAATGAACATTGTTTTAATTTTGCATTTGTTTTTCTGGTTGAACCATAATGTGCTTGTCTGCCTAGGAGCGAGTCATTTGAGAACCCTGTACTACAACAACACTTTCGCAACTTGGAAGCACTTGCTCTGGATTTGATGGAGCCCGAACCCATTGAAGATCTAACATGTAAGATTTTCTCTTATTTGTTGCTTTACTGGATTTCCCTTACTAAGCTTTTGTGAGCTGAGAGGCTTACTGCACAGTGACTGGGTGCCGTAGACTTCTGTAGTGGCCATTATCTTCTAATGCTTCGTTTTGGAGAAAGTCCCCTATTTATGTTATGCAAATGAGCCCCAGGAGCTCCTGTCTTCATCAGAGAAGCTTCTTCTGCTAATTATGACATCACCTCCTCTCGCTGGGAAAGGGGGGGGGGGAGTAATGCCCAACAGAGGCTATGAAGATGGAGCCAGAAGGGGATTCTTTGACTTAGAGGTTCATTCGCATGACTTTCTCCACAACTAGGCCATTAGAGGATAAAGGAAGAATGGATCCTGTTTCGGGTGCAGTGTGCCCCCCTCCAGCCTGTCAACTGAAGGTAGACAGGGAAGTACATGGACTCTATGTAGCTGAACCTGGGGCGTATACAGCAATATTTATGGTTACCTTGAAACCATTTCGAACAATATGCTTTATATGTTGGTTAACTTTTTTTATTTTTCTTCAAGTGAAGACTGGTACAAGGGACTTTGTTTAGAATGATGATGACTTTTAAATTTTTGTTTCTTATTCTAGTGCCAAAGACAGACATGATAGATAATCGCTTGGGTTCTCTTTCAGAAGAATTTAAAGAACTGGTTTATCCACCTGGGTATAACCCAGAGAGCAAAGCTGTAAAACGTAAACAAGGTGAGATTGACTGCGCAAGAGGGTTATTGGTATTGGTTATTAAAATTGCATAAAGCATTAACGCCTTCCTTTGCTATTACAGTGGAACATCTGGGCAGGAGAATGGAGAGGGCTTGCAGACTAAGCCCTCTCCATACATGGTAGATGTTTGCTGGATATTGCTGTAACCTCCCACCGCTTACAATGGTGGCACCGAAAATGGGAGTTAAGCTATTAAAATGCTACTGGTAAAGCGCTGCCATCTTATATTGGATCAGTCCCCACAGTAGCATAATTGCCATATACTGAGGTACGGTAGTACTGCAGTATATGGTAGGGTCTATGTAGGATGGGTTCAATAAAAGTGTTAAAAAATAGAAAATAATAAAAACCTAATGTTTAAATTGCCCCCTTTCCCTAGAACTGATTTAAAAAATTATAAACATGTTGGGTATCATCACATCCCTAAATTATTCCTGTCTGTGAACTCTGTAAAAGAAAATACCGCCCAGGTGTCTAATTTTATAGTAGTGTGTATAGTATTTTAGTGAGCAACCTTAGGAACAAATATACAATATTGGGTTGAGCTAGCACAGTGGCTTAGTCAGGACATCTGTAGTGTCTGCACTAAGGTGTGATTGGGATCTGATAAAACTGCTTTGGAGCTGACAGATTAACTCCATCTGGCGTCCTATGAAGTGACAAGCGGTGATGTTCTGTGTAGGAAATACATACAGTGTGCTTCTTTAAAAATCACCCTCCTAGTCCCGCCCCTAATGAATACGCTGGAGTGCTTTGAACTTGGTCGACAGTTCCTATTGTACTTCACGGCAGTGTCTGCTAGCGCTCGGAGCTGCTTCAATGAGCTGGTATAAATTATAATAGGACACCTTACACCGCTCCAAACACTAAAGTATGAAAAATGTATTGGCGTCTGAACATGACGAAATGAAGAATTTCTTGTGTTTGTTTTTTTTACAAAAGGTTTTTTTTTTCAGTTTTAAAACATAATCAAATGTATGAAAATTTGGTGTCTGCTTGATTGTAGCAACCTGAACAATAAAAGTGAGTGCACACTGAAAGCATTAAGAACAAAGCCCACAAAAAATGCAATGTGTTTTTTCGTAAATTTTCTCGCATTTGGAATTTTTTTTCCAACTTCTCAGTACATTGCATGGAATATTAAATACTGATGGCAAAGCGCCTCCGCCTTTGTCAGGGGGGTGGTAGCAATCTGTTGCTTTGACAGTCTATAGTCCTTACAGTACTCCCCGGCTTGTCATTCAGAGTGATCTCTGCCATTCTCCTTCCTGCTTCTGTTTGTATACAGCAATGTCTTCAGCCACGTGCCTGCTACTGAACTTAAACTCATACAAGCAGAAGCCGGTGGTGATGGCTGGGATTATTGGATTATTTGTTTTCATGTATGGTAGAAAACTGGCATATAAGGTATAATAAAGCTGTATACCAGGAGCTCTACACCACCTGTATACGCAAGCAGACATCAATCAACAATCCTTACAATGACAAGGCCTCTTCAGTTTCTTGATGTTGTTGGGCAAAAAGTGCAGCTATACGGAGCTGTATTGTAGCTTGATGTGTCATAAGTTGAATCTCTGCCAGTTCTAAACCCATAGCCTTATGCTTGTCCATTAAAGATAAGGATACCTAATTCATGACTTTATACTTAATATTTTGTAGCTGACGGTAGTAGCCAAGCTGGAAAGAAGGCCAAGACCGAAAGCTCCATTTCGGAAGCAGAGCTTAAAGCTTATGTAAAGAATGGAACATTGGGAAAACTGACGGTGCCGGTGCTGAAGGAGGCGTGCCGTACTTACGGACTGAAGGGTGGGAAAAAGCAGGAGCTTGTGGATGCACTTGTAGATTACTTTAATAAAAACTAAACCTTTATTCCATATGATGGAAATAAGTTTTTCAGACCATTCTATTGATTTGTTAAAATTATTGCTTTTTGATATGATTACAGAAGACGTTCATTTTAGTGGAGCTTATATACCTGCATATATAAAGTATCAAAATGTTACCTTCTTCTGTCTAGTTTCAGATGTCAATATTGCATTCTAGAGCTGGAATAAAACATTTTTTGGGTTAATAGCTGAGTAGCACTTTATTTTCACTAATCAGAATAGGAATTTTTCATTTTATGAATATCTGTTATTTCATTGTCTTTTGTTTCTAGATGCCAGGCAACTGGAGATATCCACATTTAGTTTCAACATAATTTTAATTAAGGAGAACAGAATGGTGCCTTAAAATGGCTCACGGCAAAACACATAACCCTCGCAGGGGGAATTGACAGAGATTAGTTTGGTTTGATACATAGCCAGCTACTGTATCAATCAAAGAAAAGAGAAAATAGAAGGGGGGGGGGGGAGGTAATGGTGTCGATATATTCACATTTAAAGTTAGAATTTCAGGTGCAATTTTAATTTATAGAAATCATATCCCGCTGCACTGCAATTGAAAGGGGGGTTCTCTTCTTTCAGAGGAAAAAAAAGTGAGATTGTAGGTGCCACAGATCAGGAGTTATAGCCCTCTGAAGAGAGGATGCATTACACATACATCCTTGGCCATGCATATTCCACACGGGACATATGAGATATTTCCTTGGCAGGGCCTTGGCCTATGTCTATAAACTCGGAGCATAATGGGGCAAGTGTGTGTATTCAGAAAACATATGGCTTGTTGCAGTTTAGTATAATTCTTTATGCTGTAATTTTGATTTTATTTAAACATGTCAAAATTGTGAAAGTGATATTCAGATTTTGATAAGGAATAATGTTAACTAATTCCCTCCTATCCAGAACAATTTGTGAGCACACTTGGTCATATATTGAGCAAACGTTTTCTTGCATAAATTGAGCAAGATTAAGAAAATTCGATTGTGTAAGGGAGCATAGAATAATATATCAGTGTGAAGCTCCGTGCAATTTTCTGCAAAAATTGTTTGATGCCCCCTGTGGATTTAACATGCCCTTGGTATTGTGTATCGTGTATGAATAAAAAAGTTTATTTTTGTATATGTACTAGGCTGTTAACGTTCCCTCCTAAAGGACACCCGACTTACAGATGACCCTTAGTTAAAGACTGACCCCTCTGCCCCCTTTGACCTCTGGTGAAACTCTCTGGATGCATTACTATAGTCCCAGACTGCAATGATCAGCTGTAAGGTGCCTGTAATGAAGCTTTATTAATAATCCTTGGTCCAATTACAGCAAAAAATTTTGAAACTCCAATTGGGGAAAAAAAAATTGTCTAGAACTACAATTATAAAATATACAGTTTCAACTTGCATACAAATTCAACTTAAGAACAAACCTATGGACCCTATCTTGTATGTAACCCGGGACTGCCTGTACTGGACTGGCCCCTTTTACCATCCTCATGGAGTTGGTTTCTAACCGTTACCGCAGACACTTGCACATTTGTGGCCACTGGAGGTCATTTTGTAGGGCTCTGGCAGTGCTCCTCCTAGCACAAAGGCGGTGGTAGCGGTCCTGCTGCTGGGTTGGTGCCCTCCTACGGCCCCCTCCTGGTCTCCTGGTAGCGCCTCCAGCCTCTGGACACTGCGCTGACAGAGACTGCAAACCTTTTTGCCACAGCTCGCATTGATGTGTCATCCTGGATGAGCTGCACTACCTGAGCCACTCACAGGGACTGGCATGACATAGTTTCAGGAAGAAAGCAGGCAATTTTTTTTTTTCCTCCGTTGTTAGGATACATCTCCAGGATTCCTGATGAATCGCTATAACAGAGGGAATTATGTCCTCCCCTTTAATATAACATAAAGTTGTGTTTCTGAGACATCCATTTGCAGTACAAAATGCAATTATTAAATAGATTTCTATTTCCTGACTGTAAATTTAAAACAGTTTCTGTGTTAGAAAGAAACACAATAGTAATAATAAATTCTCCTGTAAAATATGACAAAAGGTCTTTGTTTCTAGGTGCTATGATTCAGAAGTTTCTAGGCATTTGAAGTGTGTCCCCCAGCCAGGCGTGAACTTATCCTCTCAGCTTCCTAAGGCAAATTATAGAAAGGCGCCCCCCAACCATTTGGTAAAATAGTTTTATTCTGTGCTTAGTACTGATAATCAATTAGTGTATTCATGGAAAACCAAAACGGAGGTCCGTTGTTTTGTAAGTTGGCAGAGAAGTCAGTTGCACGTGTTCCCTGCTGCTCTTCTCATCTCTATGGCAGTGATAGCCGAGCGCTGTACTCCTATATCTCCATCAGTTCCACAGACAATGAATGGAGCATCATCACAAATGTCCAACCTGCTGCTCCATTCATTTGGGTACGGACTTCTGTTGCTGTGGATACAAGAGAACTGATAATGACTGGACAACCCCTTTAATATATCATCCCTTTTTACCGCTTCCATAGCTGTATGAGGCTTGTTATCTGCATGACAATTTATTCTTTCCACTGCCACCAATTAATATTTAATGGAATGGAATGTTTTTATAGCAATCACTGCATGGTCCAGATGACACCTCTCCCTTATTGCTAGGGGTGGATAAGATAAGATAATCCTTTATTAGTCCCACAGTGGGGAAATTCACAGCGTTACAGCAGCAGAGAGGGTACAGAGAGTGAAGTACAAACTATGACAACAATAATATTAGGGATAAATGAACAAAAAGAAAAGGGGGATAAAAAGACATAAAAGAGACAAGCAATGATCGGCAGTTTGATGTTTAGTCTGTGGATGGGACCTGCAGGGACCTGCAGGTTACTTCTGTTTGGGCCTTGTTTGTTGAACAGCCTGATGGCAGCGGGGAGGAATGACAATGATCTGAGCAATATTCTCCTGTGGCAGCAAGATCTGAATAATGTTATTTCAATGTGCTTGCTGCACCCTTTCATCATGTTTTTGCTGTGATTTGCGGAACAAATGAGATGAAACTGACAGGGGATGCCTCACTAGGTGATTTCTCAGATTGCCCAAATCTTTTTACATAGGGGGCAGTTCACTGTCCCTCTCAGACCGTTGGAGGGCCGGACTAAAGTTTAAAAATAAAAAGCGGTACATGTGACCGCATCCATAATACACTCCCCCCCCTCCAATAAATTATTTAATATACTGAACCCCCTTGTGAACTATTTTATATATTGGCACATTGGCACCATTAATTATTTCCTAGGCTTCCCCTCATGATTAATTATTTCTTATGCTGCCCCTCATAATTAATTATGTTATATATTGGGCCCCCGGCCGCCACAATTTTTCTACTGCCTTTTAAAAAAAAAAAACAACCAAAAAACGGTGTACTCAACTCAGTCTCCCACCACGTGTCTTCTATCTTCTTGCCACGTCCGGGCAGGAAGGACTGCGCAACCCCGTTCATGGAGCGATGTGCACTGGGAGCTGGCGCTCCAAGTGAATGGGGGACGGATAGAAATGGTCCGCGGGTTGTAGTTTGGGGACCCCTGGCCTAATGGGTGCTGCCCACGGCCTGAACGCTCTGCATCTGTAGCTGAACCTGGGGTAGGACGACAAGTTGATACCATACTTATTTTTAAAGAAAATGTTTAATACGTTTTACTACTACACTTTAATGGGAAAAATGACAGAAAAGAAGCAAATTTTACAATTGAAGTATTTGCTTATTTTATTACAAAAACAAATCTATGCTATCAAGTTATAGTCTCAGAACAAAAGAAAAATGGTTATGATATATAAAGCTGCTCAAAAGATATTCTCCTTTAAAGAAGGTCATGAAGGGGTTAATGAATAGAAGGGGTGATAACATATTTTAATTAGGGTATTAGTAAAAAACAATCTTTTTTTCTGAACCTTTTTCAGGTTTATATTTTACAGCATAAAGGTCCAATAATGAATCAGTTTTTTTTTAAATAGATTTACAGATTGTTATGGACGTGGTGATACCAAATATGTGTTTTTTTGGGGTATTTGTGTTTTTATACTTTATTTTTTTATATTAATGTTCTAAACTTATTTTTTTTTTACATTTTTTTTTACTGTATACAAACTTGAACCAGCAATTCTCTGATCATCTGTGCACCAACATTTTTTTTTGTGGACCTTTAACATAGGGCGTGCAAAACAATTCTGTCTTTGCATGATAAATGTGTTGCATGGTCTTACTTTGCACTGGAGCGCCCCATTTCAGTGCAGAAATTTATATCACATGAAGAATAGGGCAGCCGTGGCAGAAAAAAGGCCAGGTGCGACACAAATGTTGTGCAGACACTTCTTAAATACATGTGTAAGCAGTTTTTACTGAAAAGAAGTGCATAGTTCATCAGAAAACTAGCACAAGGACCTTTGTAAATGTGGGACATAAACGTTTGAAGTGTGCACCTGCCATGACATCTATACACAAACACATGCTATTTGCATATATCCTTATGGCAATCATGCAAGGGTTAAAATCGTAACTCTTCTACCAAGTGCACATGTGCATAGTAAAACTCTGATTATCAAGATCACATAGAAACTATAAGGGTGGGGAGCAGTGAGTTGCAGCGGCTAGTTCATCACCCATCACCAGAGGGCTGCAAATTCAAAGATGAGGGGAAAATCTTCAGAAAAGGAAGATTATAAATCACAAAGTGCACGGATTACTGTAATGCTCCTGTAGAGACGCTGCAGTATTAATTTTATGGAAAGTCTGTGATAAGGTCAGGCACTCATATATTAACCCGTTATATTGCAGCAAACTCCCACCGGTACCACTCGTTATCGGTGCTGGCACTTTACAGTTATAAAGTTATAGATTTTTGAATGTGGAGAGTGAAAAATAAAACAAAAAATCAAAAAAGGGTTCTGGAGGAAGGGGTTAAAGAGAACCAGGGCGATTTGGGACACTAAACCACTCACAGGTCCTTATGGACTATGGTTTTATGTCCCTAATTGCCCTTTAACAAGTCCCTGTGTGCGCTATTAAAATGAAAAACATTTATACTTAACATTTATACTCCTATGTTTTATTAGCTGCTTTGAAAAAATGAAAGTTGAGCTCTGATTGGTTGCCATGAGCAACTAGAACAATTTTGCTCTCAGTCACTTCTGATAAATCTCTTAGTGACTGAGTGTGTCTTCAATATAAATAACCAGGTTTAGGCCTCATGCATACTACTGTGTACAATATCCGTGAAAACACGGTATACACTCACTGGAGGGTAGGGGGACAGATGGCAATTTGCGGCCTCCACTGAAAGTATGCTGGGGGTATTTCCCTTGTGATGTAACTGCCCATATATGGAGACACCCTGAATAATGGCAGCAACAAATAACCGGCTCTCTTGACACAGTTTCAGAAAGAAAGCAGCAGACAGAACGACCCACTGGACTGCTGGGCTAAACAAAAGTGAAATGATTCTGAATATGTTCCTAATAACAGGGGGAGAGGGGGGCAGTTTATTTCACTGCTGTGTTATTCCACTTTCCAGGCTCCACATAGGAGTAATAAAGCATAAATCAGTGGCATAGACAGAGCTGCTAACAAGACTATTTCCTAGAGCTTTTACCCCATTTCCCTGCATACCCTGATCCTCAGTGCCCCTATTTCTGCCATCAATTATGTTTTTATGTCCACAAGATGACTGGAGGAGGAGGGCAGAAAACCCTACATGATGTGTGGATATGGTATGGACCCTCACTTTATTAACCAAAAGTTAAAATTTACAACTCCCTTCTCCCCACCATGTAGGGATATCTCTTGTATCTCCATTAACTTTTTTTTGCTTCTGCATGCAGGCCACTGTATTACATTGCAAAACATACATTGCCCTTATCCTAAAACACAAAATACTGTACCTAGTATCTAGAGAACCACTAGTCATACTTCAATAAATGTATTATGTACCAATACTATTGACAGAACAGACATGAAGAGCATAGGTAAAGAAGGAGAAAGTTTACTTCTGTAACTCAGCTAATGCATAGGTAAAAAAGGGGGGGGGGCAACCACCTTACGTGGCATACCGTATACACTGCCACAGCCTATCCCCTGCTACCCGCCACTTTTCCAAGATGCTGTGTGAGTCTCCTTCAGTCTTTGTTCTCAGTACTAGAATAAAATATTGAGCTGAGCCGAGACATCTCAAGCCGTATAGCAAGCCAATTGAACATTTTGTAGCTGCCATAGCACCAGCACCATCTTGCTCCACCTGTTCCTTTATAAGGTGCATTGTCCACCATCACATAAAACCATCATATAACTGTTACATATATCTTGCTTCCCAGGGCTTACCCTTAGAGAAAGCCAACATTTTTATACATTTATATCAAACCTAATAATTGTGTTTTAACTATTATTATTAATTATCTTGTTAATTGCTAATGGATAGCCAAGTTCTTGACAATAACCTCAAAAATATATAATATGGCTGGATAAAGCAGGATAAATCACGCTCAGCGTGCAGCTCAAACCTGGCTCCACAAGCCACAAACTTCCTGGCAGGTGGTGGAAAAATTAGGTATAATCCATCTTCTCAGGGACCGCCCCTTAGAGAAGTGCATATATGTCTCCACATATATACAATGCATGCACAGCATACAAAAAACAACACTCTAGTGATCCACTAGCCGCCATCCTCCTAGCTAGTGGCATAACTAGGTGTGGCTAACCAAACCAGAACCATCTCCTCAGGGACCGTCCCTTAGAGAAGTGTATATATGTTTCCACATATGATCTACTGGCTGCCAACCTCCAAGCTAGTGGTGTAACCAGATGTGGAAAACTTGTCTCACATAAACCCTAATTATGCGCACAACGCGCGAGAACCACATCCCCAGCTCCACGCCAACCTCCTAGCTAAGTGGCGAAAGAAGATGAGGCCCTAGACCAGTGATGGCGAACCTTTTGGAAACATAGTGCCCAAACTGCAACCAAAATCCACTTATTTACCGTGCAGTGCCAACATGCCATTTTAAGCAGTAACTTATTGCTACCTGTTCCACATCTTTCAATCGTATCGGCCCCCTGAGGCAACCAATACAGTTGAAAGAAGAGAGGCAAATTAAGACTCTTGTTGTAGCTTCTCTCCAGGGTCTCTCTGTAGAGGAAAAATAGTGGGTCCAGAATGAGGACCTCGAAATGTATTGCAGTTCTGTCAACACCTTTTCACTTTTCCTGCCGTTCCAAACAGCCAATGATGTGTCACTTTAAAATAGCGCTGAGAGCAGCATCTCTTAAGTTGTCTGGGACTGCAGGAAGCTTTGGTCAGTTTGATTATATTTGGTGAACTCTGTCCTGGGGTGATGGCCTGAGTGCCCACAGAAATGGCTCTGAGTGCCACTTCTGTTACCCGTGCCATAGGTTCGCCACCACTGCCCTAGACCAACCCTCTGAATGCAGCATGTAGTGAGTATAAAGCAATTACCTGGGATGTGCTGCTGTAGAATCCATATACACTCACCGGCCACTTTATTAGGTACACCATGCTAGTAACGGGTTGGACCCCCTTTTGCCTTCAGAACTGCCTCAATTCTTCGTTGCATAGATTCAACAAGGTGCTGGAAGCATTCCTCAGAGATTTTGGTCCATATTGACATGATGGCATCACTCAGTTGCCGCAGATTTGTCAGCTGCACATCCATGATGCGAATCTCCCGTTCCAGCACATCCCAAAGATGCTCTATTGGATTGAGATCTGGTGACTGTGGAGGCCATTTGAGTACAGTGACCTCATTGTCATGTTCAAGAAACCAGTCTGAGATGATTTTAGCTTTATTGTTAGCCACAGTCTGGTCACATGGGGAGAGGGATACATTGTGTGTTAGCCACAGTCTGGTCACATGGGGAGAGGGATACAGTGTGTGTTAGCCACAGTCTGGTCACATGGGGAGAGGGATACATTGTGTGTTAGCCACAGTCTGGTCACATGGGGAGAGGGATACAGTGGGGGACATTTACTTAAAGTGTCGGTGTCTGCATTGGCTTTGTTACCGACCTGCTCTCGGAAAGAAGACACACATTTAATATTGTAGAGCTGTGCAGAGACGTTTCTGGCGCCGGGACCATTTTCTGTCCCCGAGACCATTTTCTGTCCCTGGGACCAAAATCTGTCCCGAGCACCAGAAATATGTCCAACAGTCCCTGCTAGACCAGTTTTCTTTTGGTCTACTTTCCGCCAGTTTACAGCGCCCAAAAATGGCTGTGACACATATTAATTCTGTCTGTGTTTCCACTCCGCCAAAGCCACGCCCCTTTACGGAGAAGAGTCGGAGCAGACGGAAAAAGTCATTTTTTCTGTCCCCGACAGCTAATAAATAGGTCTGAGAGCAGAACATGTGGTGAGAGCACCACAAAACTGTCGGAAACGCCATAGTAAATGTCCCCCAGTGTGTGTTAGCCACAGTCTTGTCATATGGTGAGAGGGATACATTGGGGGACATTTACTTACAGTGTCGGTGTCTGCATTGGCTTTGTTACCGACCTGCTCTCGGTAAGAAGACACACATTTAATATTGTGGAGCTGTGCAGAGACATTTCTGGCGCCGAGACTATTTTCTGTCCCTGGGACAAAATCTGTCCCGAGCACCAGAAATGTGTCCATCAGTCCCTGCTAGACCAGTTTTCTTTTGGTCTACTTTCCGTCAGTTTACACCGCCCAAAAAGGGCTGCGACACATAGTAATTGTGTCTGAGTTTCCACTCCGCCAAAGCCACGCCCCTTTTCGGAGAAGAGTCGGAGCAGACGGAAAAAGGCATTTTTTCTGTCCCCGACAGCTAATAAATAGGTCTGAGAGCAGAACATGTGGTGAGAGCGCCACAAAACTGGCGGAAACGCCATAGTAAATGTCCCCCACTGTGTGTTAGCCACAGTCTTGTCATATGGTGAGAGGGATACATTGTGTGTTAGCCACAGTCTTGTCATATGGTGAGAGGGATACATTGTGTGTTAGCCACAGTCTGGTCACATGGGGAGATGTACCCTATATACAGCACAGTGAGTAGCTGTACCCTATATACAGCACAGTGAGTAGCTGTACCCTATATGCAGCACAGTGAGTAGCTGTAGTCCTATATACAGCACAGGGAGTAGCTGTACCCTATATACAGCACAGTGAGTAGCTGTACCCTATATACAGCACAGTGAGTAGCTGTATCCCTATATACAGCACAGTGAGTAGCTGTACCCTATATACAGCACAGTGAGTAGCCGTAACCCTACATACAGCACAGTGAGGAGCTGTACCCTATATACAGCACAGTGAGTAGCTGTAATCCTATATACAGCACAGTGAGGAGCTGTACCCTATATACAGCACAGTGAAGAGCGGTAGCCCTATATACAGCACAGTGAGTAGCTGTAATCCTATATACAGCACAGTGAGTAGCTGTACCCTATATACAGCACAGTGAGTAGCTGTAACCCTATATACAGCACAGTGAATAGCTGTACCCTATATACAGCACAGTGAGTAGCTGTACCCTATATACAGCACAGTGAGTAGCTGTACCCTATATACAGCACAGTGAGTAGCTGTAATCCTATATACAGCACAGTGAAGAGCGGTAGCCCTAAATACAGTACAGTGAGTAGCTGTAATCCTATATACAGCACAGTGAAGAGCGGTAGCCCTATATACAGCACAGTGAGTAGCTGTAACCCTATATACAGCACAGTGAGGAGCTGTACCCTATATACAGCACAGTGAGTAGCTGTGCCCTATATACAGTATGGGGAGTAGCTGTAGCCCTATATATGCAACACCCCTACTAATGCAAAGGGTTAATAGGTATTGCAATATTGGTCCCTATCCATGTCAGGAGCTGCCTGGTGTGCCTGATCACCTCACTAGGGGCTTTTCAGCATCAAAATCTAGTATGCAGCTGAAGTGTTCATGGGAGGCAAGGGTTAATCTCACTGTCCAATTGTATGCTCTGTGTTACTGTGATGGTAGGAGCAGGCTGGTTGGACAAGGAAGCTGCCAGCTCACAAGGGGAGGTTATAAAGCCCCTTGTGGGTGGAAAGTTCCAAGTTCTTTGACCAGGAGGTCAGTCTTGGACAGAGAATACCAACTATCCAGGAAAATTAAAGAAACACAAGACCTGCTACAAAACAAATATATTATACCTATATCCAGACCTTATAAAAACCATCTAATTAAGTAGACAACAATTGTTGACAAAATATATGTTTTATTAATAATTAATACACAAAATTTACAGACGTATGATCACCAAGATTAAAACCAGCCCATTAAAATAATCCCTAGTGGACTAAAAAAAGTGCATGGCCATTCCTGTAGTAATAGTATCATAATACAAGTAAATACATAGCCAGAGGGACAATAGATATAATATTACAATCAAAACAATTAGAATAGACAAGTTGAAGAAATGTTACACCGGTCACACAATATAGTGCTAATGAACCTCCAAAATATATAGTTTTGTGTGAACACTATTGCCCCTAGTATATCACTGGCTATATACAGTATGGATCCTGGTAGGCAAACGCCTAGTAAACACAAATATATAAGTATATAAAGTGCATAGTGCAGAGGAATTCATGTATACCGACCAGGCTGCATCATGCTTAGGAAAAATGGCGATGAACCACAAAACCCCCACGCGCGTTTCGCCGTCGCTTCCTCAGATGGTTTTTATAAGGTCTGGATATAGGTATAATATAAGTCTTGGAGAGAGGTCTTTCTCTGAAGAGAGTCCAGAGGTCAGTGGAGCAGTCCAGGAAGTCATCCCAGGAAACAAAAAGTATCTGAGGAAAAGCTGTCCTGACACCTTGGCCTACACGAGACCATATCCAGAACATAGGTCCACCACCAGGACTCTGCGCCAACACACCCAGCCGGAAGCTACTTTACCAGGCTGAGTGCACACCTTCCTGAGGACCTGAGCTCTAACTAGCTACCTCCCTCCAGCTGAAGGTTTTCTGCTGTTTAGGCCGTTGCCTGTTCCAATAAAGAACTGTTAGGTATAGTTCACCAACGTGCCTCGGAGTGATCCCTGGATCCCTATCTACACACTGGGGTTGCCCCAGGGAGAAACCATTCCATCAGCCTCTCCCTCCATTTTCTTGCACACACGACCTGATGGAGACCTGCCAGGCTGTGGACGAGGCCTCCGGTCCTGAGCCCCATGATCATCTCTGTTTGCAAGGCCGCACCACCAGCCACTCCGGTATACAGGACCCCGGCTTCCTCCAGCCACCGACAAAGATCAGGCCCCGGTGGTGGATGTTGCAACCTTCAATACCAGTCACAGCCCGGTGACCTTCATGAAACGGCAGAGCTTTGATTTCTCTCCTCATACGACCCTTTTAGTGATACGGTAGAAGGTTCTCAGAACCTTACAATGTAGCATTTCACTTTCATGGCCATTATTTTTCTGACACAGTCACTCTCCAAGTTTCCTTTGGCTTTTATGTTGGAGACTGGAAAACATTGTCAATTCCTCTAAGAATTGGTAAAGCGAAAAAAAAAAAAACCTTTAGCTTTTACATGACAAAGCCCAGAACTCCGAGCTGCCACAGGGAGGAAGCTGAGAGTAAGAGAAAGTGTATTGTGTCACATCCATCAGCGAGGCGGCTGACGAGGCGAGGAGACGGCGACTGCGGCACGTACCATCCGCACACACACTTATAACCTCAGTGCTTTCTTATTCTTTCTTGTGTCACTCTCTACTGTAGATTTCTTGGTTTTTTTTACATTTATGCAGTAACTATATTTGTATTGTATTCATATCTAGTTACAAAGACAAAAAGATCTTGAGATAACATAATGGGGCACATCTACTTACCTGTCCGGAGGAGTTCCCCGAAAATGCAATGTCCGTGTATAATGGCCTGTGCCGCGATTCACTTACATCATACGCCCGATATCCTGCATGTGTCGCTTCCCCGCTCAGGTCCACCGGAGTTCACTTTCTTCTTCCCGGTGTATGTAAGGGCTTGGGCTTGCGACACAATTTGAAAGTTAAATCCCGCGCTCAGTCCGGATCAGTCGGCTGGTCCGACGGTACACCCCCCCATATTTCTGTGGCATGAAAGCCAGCGTAGCCGCGCCACAATCCGATCGCGCGCGACACAATTCCGGCGCAAACCCCTGTTAAATACCTGTCAATGCTGTGCAAATCCCGAAAACAGCAAAGAAACCGACGAAAGTACGATCCGCGACCCTTAGTAAATAAGCCCCAATATCCACAGACAGGTCAGGACTAAGACTAAAGAACATTAAAACTTGTGTAGATTCCCCCTGGACTCCACAAGACCTCTGACAGCACAGGAGTTCTGCGTATGTGGGATCAAGATGCTACCAGCACATCTTATAGGGTTCAGATGAGGTCTCCATCAATCAGACTTGTTCTTCCAGGACATCTGACAGATCTTCAATTGGACTAAGTTTTAGGAAACTGTGGAATCAAGTTCCAACATTGACCCCCCTCTAATGTTCCTCATTTCCTTGTAGCAGAGTTATCATAGAGGTCATTAGGGGCTAATCTACATACATTTATACACACACATCTGTTTATATACTGTATAAACATATATACAGTTGTACTCTCATTCACACATGTATACAGTCATATAAGCATGTATATCCATTTGTACACTCATACACACACATTTATACATTCATACAATCTTACATACATTTATACAGTCATATATATACACATCCATAAGTATCTTCAGATAATATTCACTGTAGATACACATCATATACACGTCCATACAGTATATACACATCCATATGTAGATAGAACTCATATATACACACATACAGCATATGCACACATACAGTATATAAATATCTATAGATTTATTAACATCATTTACAAATATTAATCTACCCCTTGTCCGGCAGACCTATAGGATAAATATAGGCCTCCTTTTGAAGCCTCCTGCCTGGATCTCCCAACCCCTCCCCCGAGTACCCGGAAAGATTGGACACTTACAACTGCGTGACGATGGATAAATAAGGCCACAGCAGCCTGTTTATTTAACATAACATATGAACATATAAAACAGTATATATTAATTTTATTAACATGTACAAATAAAGTGCAATTAACAGACCGAAAGGCCTAAGAGAGGTGATTCGCAATGCTCATGCTAAGCGTTACCTGCTTACTCCGGCCGCACTGCGCCGGCTCGGGAGCTGACAAATATGTCGCAGGTAACCATTCCCTCTGTACCCACCTCCGGGTGGGCCAGCTACCATACCCATCATTCTCCATTTCCACTTCGTGTTATGCGCACAGCGACATCTTTGTGCGAATTATTTTCTTCCCCTTAGACACCCCCCCAAAGGCCTTATCCCGCGGCTGCGTGACAAGAAAAAATTTATTTTTTCTTAGGGAGAGCGGGCATCTCGATCCAGCGCCGGGGGTCCAAGAGGAAGTCGCCCCCGGTGAGCCCTGCCTTTTATTCCTCCTTCTCCTCCCCTTTACTGACCTCACTTCCATACTCTCTTCCTGACGCCCCTAACCCCTCCTTAACCTTATGCCGGCCCAATTTCCCACGGGTCAAGGCGGGCATTCAGTTAACGGCTCCGCCTGACCTCCTGCCCTTTTCTTTCTTCTTATTTATGCTGCCATCTTCTTATACCAGGGGGTTAGATGGGACAGATAAGAAAGCAGCCCAGTAGCTGCTGACCCCATGGGGGAGGTATAGGGTGGGACGTTAAAGATTCCTCGTCCGGCCTTCCCCCCTTCCCAATTGTTAATTACCTTATAGTGATTAGTTTACTGTGGAGGATGTGTAGCACAATATGTGATGCTGCGCATCCTCCATTCTTTAGTCTGTCAGGACGTGTGGGCCGGACCCCTGACACTGCAGGTCCCGAAGCAGCTGCTGTGGTGGTTGTTATGCCCTTGCATATTATCTTTAGTAATGAGATCCATCTTTGTTTTCATACACATTATTTCCCAACTATCCGTCAGGCCATTCTATTGAACCCCTCTTATTCACCATATGATATTAGGCTAAGGTCTCATGCACTCGGGACATGATTTTGCCGCAAAATCTGTGGCCAAACCATGGCCCCCCATAGAGGTCTATGGCTTCAGGTCACAGTGCGGTGAGCACTCTATTTCTCACCGTACCACGTCCTGGTTTTGGCATCCAGTATTCAAATCAAGCTCTCTACCGTCAGGTGGGTGGTCCTAGTAGTGGATTATAATATAATATAGGTGGTTTGGGTGGTAGCCCAGGGCCTAAGCCTTCTGGGGGGCCAAGGGTCACCCAAACCACCCACCAAATATTATACTGAGAAGGACCTTCACCCATGAAATCCTCGTACATCTCTTCCTGCTCTCAATATACATGTACTGAAGAGCCATTTCAGGACCTTTGAAGGTCAGATCCTGAAAGCAGATTGAAAGCAGCAGCAGGGACACATCCTCTATTCTGCATGAATCTGATTCTAGTACCAGATGTAGGAAATGAATTTCAGACATGTAGGGGCTATAATATTCATACAGCCCAGGACCCACGACAGTCGTAATCCGCCCCTAGGTGTTCCTGAACTGCAGTAGACAACCTGGCACCACCAACCTGAAAGTCAAGAGGCAAATGAGCATTTTTCCTGTTGAAACTAATGGGATTGATCTCTCGGTAACAAGATGCAAAGAATAAATTCCACCTGCTCCGGGATCAGGGGTGGAGTTAGTGGATATGATGAACGGTCAGTATCTGGGTTACCGATCCCTCTATATTTCTGTGCAGTGATGTGAATGAGGCCCTAAGGGCTGCAGTAATGAACACACACTCAAGTGAATAAAATCCATGCATTTAAATCCATATTCTTTTGGATAATTCTGGTTTTCCCTCCTACAAGGACAGGTCTTCTTCTTCCCATCAGATGGCAGTAGAACTCCACTGAAGCCTTCGGGCTCCTCCGACTATCTATTCCCACACTCTCCATATCTATCAATACGCTGCTCACTTCTGCTGTCGGTTGATTGCCGGGCACATTTACAGATGATAAAAAAAAAAAAAAAAACAGCGCGGTAGAGCCTCATACAAATAATAATTCCTCCCCCTGTTCCCGCTAAGCAATGTGTTCTCGCGGAGATTGCACAGACGTCTTATTGAGTTCAGTCTCATTTTTCAAGAAGAAAACACCTTCGGTCCTTTTTCTTAGTTAAAACATCATCAACAAGCATCTCGATGCCCCTTATTTGCAGGCGTCTATCGGATACGTTTAGTCCTTTTCACAGATGGCGCCGGAGATGGTAATTCCCTTGCCCCGCGCAGTCGTTTCCGACGTCTTCACGAGTCGTAACGGGCAAAAGAAAAAAAAATTACCCAAAAAAATGGATCTCATTATATTATCTCCGGTTCTTTACTGCTGGATGTAGCTTTAGGAGGCGCAAATCACATTATCCTGCATTATATAGTGAATATCTTGTGAGGATAATCAAATATCAGGCACATCCGATGGAAATTTTGGGCTCGACTTTGATGGCGCGCCACTTTGTATCTCTTATGATTAATGTATCTTGATATTATTGACTTAGGAGGTAAAAAAATTTTCTCCGTCGAGGGAGAGGAAGGATGGGAGCGCGTGGTGTATATTATGCATCATTAAAATGCATTATTCCAGCTTCGGACTGTCACACAATGTAGCGGTAGATTTTATGTGTCAGCTATGGATGTTTGCAGTAAGCTGTTTGTCAGCTTCTTTCCGAGCATTTCCCAACATCCTGACAAAGCAACATTAATTAAATTACCGCGTATTCATCTCATAGGCTGTAATGCTATTCTGAGATATTATGCTGACTCCGATCCTTAAGAGGAGATGGAAATGGCTTCTGGATCAAGGAGCGCCTTGTAACTAATATGAATATTGATACTGTCGATGTGGAAGTCATTGAAGGAGTTGAAAAGTTTTGATTTCCATGACTTAAAGAACACCTGTCCCCTTCATAGGAGGGAAAGATAGAACAGCACATCAATCCGTGTCATGCCTTAGGTCTTGTATCAGCAATAACACTGCACCGGTTGTACCCAGAAGGATCACTCGTGGTTGAATGGTGGCCTTTGAGATTGGTGCAGATGCCCTCAACAATGGTCTCTACACCTTGACCATGCAAGATTGATAGGAGCACATAAGTATTTGCACATCTTTAATAGTCTGCAACGTTACCCCACAGGGGCCTGACCACAGTGTGGGGCATCTGCATTCCCAGCGGCTGGCCTAGCGACAGAATATGTCTGGAACAGGAACCGGCCTCATCCACGCCCTTTAGGGCCAGCAGGGAGATGAAAGGGAGGCCGTGATGTAGGTAACGGATCCCCTGGGGCTCTCCCACTGTCTGTGTGGTAAGGATTCCTGGACAGATGGTGAATGGGAGGCCCATGGTGTAAGAATCAGGCCAGGGCTCACACTGTACAATGGAAATCTTAAAATTACTCACAGTTTCTTTAATTGCAGACGCAGTCCAGAACATCAACAGATAACAAACTCTTTTCAGCAGACACACAAAGAAGTGGTTTGGTTGACAGTGCTGTGGAGCAGGAATTTTGGAGTACCTCAGCCTTAATAAAGCAGTTAGAACTCTCGAAATAGGAGCCAGGTTGGCTCTGCCGCTTGGGCAGCAATCTCGTAGTTGCAGAGATGAAGTTTTTTGAAGGGTGAGACCCAGAGCCCCAGACAGAACCTGAATTTATAGACTAACTATGTCTGGACAGTTCTGAAATATTATGAGCATTCTCCAGGAAAGTTATATTAACTTCAGACAAAGATAAACAGCGCATTAACTCCTTAGTTGGAGGCATGATGTAATACCAGTGTAAACACTCCTTTTGAGCAGTAGATGGCAGCAAACAATCAGTACTGGATAGCTACAGGGTAAATAAGATGAGACCCATGGGGAAATCACGGCCTTAAAGGTGATTTACAATGGGTCGGAAAAATATTAAGACCCCTTTAAATGTTTCACTCTTTGTTTCATTGCAGCCAATTGGTAAGATCAAAAAAGTTCTTGTTTTTGCTCATTAATGTGCCCTCTGCCCCCATCTTGAAAGAAATAAAACGGAAATGTAGATATTTTTACTAATTTATTTAACAAGAAAAAACTGAAATATCACATGGTGTTAAGTATTTAGACCCTTTGCTGTGACCCTCGTATTTAACTTACATGCTGTCCGTTTCCTTCTGATTTAAGCTGGATCGAAAACATCTGTTTGCATCTGCAATGATTGGTGGATTGGAGAGTTTCACAAAGCTGAGCTGGATATTGTTAAAGGAAACCCTACGCCGACCTTCTCCCTCCCTCTGGCACCCAGGGACCCATCTGACACTGTTGTAATTGAGGAGGAAGACTCTGGGGCAGATTTACTTACCCGGTCCTGTCGCGATCTCACGTGCGTGGTCGACGAGGATTCGGGTCTGTCGTGATTCACTAAGATCGTGCGCCAGAGTTCCTGCATCCGTTGCTTCTGCGCCGAGGTCCGCCGGAGTTCACCTTCTTCTTCCCGGTGATTGTAAGTGTGTTGAATCCTGTGCGTTGTCCGACGGCCCACCCCCCCATTTCTGTTGCGTGCAAGCCGGCGCCGATGCGCCAAAATCCCGGGGCAATTCAGGGGAAATCGGCGCAAATCGTAAATATTCGGGTAACACGTCGGGAAAACGGGCCCTTAGTAAATGACCCCCAGTGAGAACAAAAGGTCAGACAGATGACAAACTGCACCTCTGACCTCAACTAATAAGGTCCATTTTTTTGGTCCATTTTTAAGCAGTCCGTCAAAAAAAAACGCTTAAAAAACGCATGTGGTTTTGACAGGTTACCTTTCAAAAACGTGGGGGGGGGGGGCGTGGCCGAACGAAAACCCGACGGATTCGGAAAAAACGCCGCATTTAAAAAAGAAAAGTGTCGCGGAGCTTGCACTTACCTTCACTAGGAATAGGCCGGTGAACTTGAGTGCGTTCCGATGCTCTTCAGCGCAGCAGCGCCACCTGGTGGACGTCGGAGGAACTGCCTTAATGAATACCGGCCGGACTCGAATCCACCGCAGAGAACGCGCCGCTGGATCGCAAATGGACCAGGTAAGTAATTCTGCCCCATTAAGTTATGGCAAAATGGAGACTCAATCTCTTCCTGAAGCCACTTTTGGTGTCCATGGTCAGTGTGGCTTTGGTGACTTATTTGTGACATCAGTCTGGGCATCAATTGCATGAAAATGGCCTCTCCCTTTCTGGGGTAATGGCAATGTGAAGCACGGGGAACCTTATCCTCACCTTATTACTGCATAACGAGTCGCCCATCCAATTTTCATCCAACTACTGCACATCCCTATCTCTATCTCATGCTGGTTTATATGGGTTGACCATACCAGTACATATACCAGCCATACCCCAAAACATACTTGCCCTCAGTGTTAAGCTCGGGTATGATGGGGCAGATGATTTCTTCCCTCACTGGCAAGACATCAACAAAATAGACAGCAATGATCTCATTGAAGAGATCGTAACATTCTGTGCCTCTTCTATACCAGACATATATAGTATATTATAGTGGAAAACCCCTGTAAAAAGTTCTCTGTAGGATATTCCATCAATGATAGATCTGCAGGAGCTTGGGCCAAAACTTCTAAAACACTTCTGATCAAATGAAATCCAATTCTTCCTGTGAAAAATGTGTTATGTAGGATCAAAAAAACCAGGTTGCTTTCTTCTAGCCCCCCCCCCCCCCCCGTCTGGTAATACATTCATTTTAATGAACCTGGGCTGCAATACCAAACACAACCAATAGGTGGGTGTGGTGCTGTTTCTGCAGGGAAGCAGCCGTTTCATTTTAATATCTG
>CM033645.1:3862999-3970883 GCA_019512145.1 Engystomops pustulosus
AAGCAGCCGTTTCATTTTAATATCTGTACAACCCCTTTAAAGGAGCAGAACATTGCAAAACTTTTCAGTAATGTGAAGTTGTGTTTTTGTTTTTTTTATTTCTCTATTCACGATGGATTTCCTGTTAATGAGATCTCCACGGTGTACGAAAAAATCTATATTTAGTCAGAAAAATCTTTGCTGCGGTGTAAACTCTTTCTGAAAATACATTCTTGCCAAAATCAATGCGATACAATTCTGTACCGTCATAAAGGAAATTGTATGTATATAAAACATACTTTGCTGCCATGCTGTCCATATTTGATAAGCTTAAAGGGAACCCGTCACCAGGTTTTACCAACTAAACTACTAGTCCCCTCAGATGGGGTGTGAAATGTCCTTTCTAGAATTCCCTCTTTTATGTGAAATCTCACCTGTTTCCAAAACAAATCTCCTCCAAAGTCAGGAAAATATGACTCTTCTCACCTCATTTTCACATGAAAATGGGTAGCGTCACTTTAGAAGCCTCCATCTTGTGTTCTATAGCACCTAGAAACATGCTGCTGTTGTCATATTAAAGATGAGTATCCCATCTTTCAGATCAAGAGCTGATTTTGGTCCTGTGATCTACTCAACTGGACATATTGAGTAGGATATCAACTGGATATTCCCGATCTGGACTGTCTGACGAGGATGAACTCTGCCGTGATTCATGAAGATCGTGCGCCTAATATCCTGCATGTGTCGCTTCCCCGCTCACCTTCTTCTTCCTGGTACATGTAAGTGCTTGGTTTGCGACACAATTTTGAAGTTAAATCCTGCGGTATATCCGGATCCGTCGGATCGTACGGCGCCCAACCCCCTCCCCCCACCGATTTGTGTCGCATGAAAGCCGCCGCCAAAATCTGATCGCGTGCGGCAACAAAACCCTTTTAAATCCCTGTCCCAGTGCCGCAAAATCGTCAGTATGTATGCGGTACGCGGAGTCCTTAGTAAATGAGCCCCATTGGATGTTATAAATTGCCTATGTATTTATATAGGATCTCTGGTTCCTTATCTCACAAAGCCATTAGCTAATGTGATATGAAAGAGGAGATGCTCATCTTTAGTGTGACATAAAGGGCATGTTTCTAGGTGCTATAGAACAGAAGAGAGGGGCGTCTGAACTGACACCACCCCTGTAGCCTCTAAACTCAGGTCAGTGGGTCAGATATCACATAAAAGAGGGAATTCTAGAAAGGACATTTCATTCCCTATCAGAGGGTACAAGGAGTTTCCCTCTTTAACCCGTTCACGACCCGTGACGTAATAGCACGTCATGGGTCGGCCGCGGGTGCATGGAGAGGGCTCACGGGCTGAGCCCTCTCCATAGCCGGTAAGTCTTTGCCGCATATTGCAGCAAAGGCTTACCGGTAACACCCGCGACCGGTGCCAGCATGGGCGCCGCCATCTTTTCGAGGATCGCCGCTCCCCGTGACGTCATCGGGGAGCGGCGATCCGTCACCATGGTAGCATCGAGTCTCACGAAGACCCGAAGCTACTTCGGGTTAACTCATGCATTACAATGTGCTATCAGCACATTGTAATGTATGAGGAGTAAAATCCCCATATACTTCCATAGCTATAAAAAAAACTCCTTCAAAGTTACATGCAAATGAACAGAAGAGTCACTTTTTGCCTGAGATGAGTAAATTTTAGAGTGTAACTTCAGGCAACCCAATCTTCAGTTCTATAGCAACTAGACCCATAACTTATAGATAAAAGTCTCACCTTTTAGGTCACATCAGGTTTGTGGTTCAGTGATCCACAGAACTGGAGGTCCAGACAGTTAAAGTAAATTGATCTCTATCGCATTCACAACTATTCCTAAGTGTCTGTATCTCCGGTTCAGTAAATCAAGAACCAAAAGCCTGATGTGATCTGCAAGATGAGATTCTATCATATGACACCAGGAGCATGTTTCAGGTACCATAAAACGAAAGATAGTGGCGTCTGAAGTGACTCTCCCCCTAAAAGTGACTCATCTCTGGAAAAAGATATGTTTCTTCTCTGTTAATTTTCACTTTAATTAGATTAATTTTTTTTATAGGTGAGATTTCCCAAAAAAGAGGGAAGACATTTCATCCCCAACCTAGTTTAATGGCCAAAATCTGGTAACATGGTCTGTTCTATCATGACAAGCCTTATTCATTACATGATAAATGTCAACATTTCAATACCTTTTACTTTGTAATATTCCATGCCGTCTACTGGGAAGCAGGAAAAAAATTCCTAATGCAGTGAAAATGGTGGGAAAATATATTTGCGCCATTTTCTTGTGGGTTTGGTTTTTATGGCTTTCACTGTGTGCCCCAAATGACACATCTCCTTTATTCATTGGGTCGGCACGATTATAGGGATACAACATTTATACAGGTTTTATTGTGTTTTAATATCGAAAAACGAAAACATCTGTACAAAAAAAAAATCTTTATTTTGCCATCTTCTAACCGTAATAACTTTTTCATACTTCTGCGTACGGAGATGTGTGTTTGATTTGAATTTTTAGGTTTTATTTATTTTTTAACCTTTTAACTTTTTTATTTTGGTGATTTTTTTTTTTGTCTGATTGATCCTACCATATACAGGCAGTCCCTGGGTTACGTACAAGATAGGTTCTGGAGGTTTGTTCTTAAGTTGAATTTGTATTTAAGTCGGAACTGTATACTTTATAATTGTAACTCCAGGCAAAATTTTTTGGGTCTCTATGACTATTGGATTTTAAAAATGTTGGGTTGTCATAAGAACCAGGATTAATAATAAAGCTTAATTACAGACACCTGTGATAACTGTTAAAGCTGTTTATTGTAGCCTGGGACTAAAGTACAAAAAATTACCAAAATCCAGAGGTCCGTTTGTAACTAGGGGTCGTCTGTATAACAGGTGTTCTTAAGTAGGGGACCGCCTGTACTACATTTATGATCAGCAATTATGCAACCGTGAGCCTTACAAAGACCCAAGGCTGTCATAGCAACAGATCTAAGCCAAGATGGCGGCGCCCATGCTCTTCCAGCTTTTTAGAACAGATCGCGGGTGTTACCGGTGGGCGTTTCCTGCAATACACAGCAAATACTCACCCTCTATGGAGAGGGCTGACCCCTTGAGGCCTCTTCATACACCCGCAGCCGATGTGTGATGTACTTTTACCTCACATGTTGTTAAGGGGTTAATATGTTATCAGCTATTCATATTATTACACTCCCAAGCAAGCAGCCTCCCAATCCCTCGTCTCAATCACCTCATCCCATCATAAAGCAAACTTACATCGCCCGCTCCTCTACAGATGCCTGTTTACATTCTCATGTAAATCAGTTCACAAAATGGCCGCCTGCTCCTTGTGTAGATAATAGATCCCCATTATGAATAATGAGGGCTGAGGGGAGGCCTCCGCATTTAGCGTTCAGGTCATTACTCGCTTCCAGGATCATTATCTCTATCTTCTCCCTGTCCAGTGGTATAAAATTATATAAAAAGAGAATAATACTAGTAAAACTCTATGAAATGACATGGAATATAATTTCTGTAATCATAGACATCGCTTATGACAGGACTTGTGATGTCATCAGGATGGAGATGGATGACGGGTTTCCCATATAATGGGCTTAACCTATAGCTATGCTTATTATCCTGCAGGGCCTCGTACAGAATCCATAGCTATGTGTTTGGAGGTTGCCCATAGACACATGAGGTGTTTGAGGATGACAGAATTTTAACAAAATATGAAAGAAAAAGTTGCTTTTTATGGCTGCGCATGAACCCAGGACCATAAGGTAGCGCATCAGACATCTCATGTACGTCTCTGGTGCCATATTGCAGCCCCATACAATGAGGAGGTTGTACTGATAATACTCTGAGAAGGGAAAGTATCCAGATCCCTTTACAGTTTTCACTTTGTTTCATTGCAGCCATTCGGTAAGATCAAAAAAAGTTCTTTTTGGGATCATTAATGTGCACTCTGCACCCAATCGTGCCCCCACAAAACCCTGAAATGTAGATATTTTTGCCCCCATAGCATGATGCTGCCCCCGAGGGGTGTAACTTTAGGGGGTGCGATCGCACCCGGGCCCAAGAGGTTTAGGGGGCCCTTATGGTGTCACTTTCCCATATGAGAAGACTAGTACTATAAACCATACATTATAGTTGGGGGCCTGGCACAGACTTTGCACTGGGGCCCATCAGCTTCTAGTTACGCCACTGCTGCCCCCACTATGTGTCACTGCTGGGATTGTATTTGGCAGGTGATGAGCAGCGCCTGGTTTTCCCCACCACTAAGAATTAACACCAGAAAGTCCGATCTTCATCTTATCAGAGCAGAGAATCTTATTCCTCATAGTCCAGGATCCTTCATGTGTTTTGCACACTGTATGCGGATTTCATATGTCTTGCACTGAGGAGAGGCTTCCATCGGATCATTCTGCCATAAAGCACCGACTGCTGGAGGCCGCAGTGATAGGTTTTTCCCATCTCCCTACTGCATCTCTGGAGCTCAGCCACAGTGATCTTTGAACTCTTCTCCCACAATCGTTTAGTTTAACTGGATGACAAGGTCTAGGAAGAGTTGTTGTCATCCCAAACTTCTTCCATTCAAGAATTATGCAAAATTTCTTCTGTAACCTCGGCCAGATCTATCTCTGGGCTCCTTGGGCAGTTCCTTAGACCTCATGATTCTCATGTGCTTTGACATGCACAGTGAGCTGTACGGTCTTATACAGACAGGTGTCTGCCTTTCCTTATCAAGTCCAGTCAGTTTAATTAAACACAGCTGGACTCCAAAGAAGGAGTAGAACCATCCCAAGGAAATGGACAGCATGTGAGTTAAACATGAGTGTCACAGCAAAGGGTCTGCAAACTTATGAACAGGTGATATTTCAGTTTTTCTTTTTTGATAAAATATAAAAAATATCTACATTTCTGTTTTTTATGTTAAAATGGGGGCAGAGTACACATTAATGAGCAAAAAAAAAATCTTTTTTGGTCTCAACAGTTAGCTGCAATGAAACAAAGAGTGAAAAATTACACTATAAGAGGGGCCCACAATAAAAGGGGCTAGGTGGGGGGGCACAATAAGAGGGATGAGAGGGGGCCACAATATAATGGGGTTGGTGACAGGGGGCCACATTATGTGAGACCTTAAGGCCATGTTCTCAAGTGGCAATTTAATTGTGTTTTGAAGCTCATCTTGAATATCTCCTTGAACGCAGATGGAAAAATGTAACAGAAAACAGATCTGTGTTTTTACCATCCTTAACCCCGCTGCAGAGCTATGAAGGGTGTATGAAGAGGGCTCACGGCTAAGCAATCTTCATACAGAGATGGGCTTTGCTGCAGCAAAGACCCATCGCTATCACCCGTGGTCGGCGCTTGCACCAATCGCGGGTGCTAACCTCTTCTTTTCCACCGGCAAAGACGCCGGCGGCACTTAAAACATGGCGGTGCATGGGCGCCGCCATGTTTCCCCCGATTGTCCCTCCAGCGATTGGTGGCGATTGGTTGCCATGACAGCCTCGGGTCTTAGTCAGACCTGAGGCTGCATTGTTTCAGAAGATTGGTTACAATGAGCCAGTGGCTCATTGTAACGCATACTGTGCAGAAATGCCATATACTGCGATACAGTTGTATTGCAGTATATGGTAGGAATGATCTGACCATCTAGGGTTAATGTACCCTAGAGGGTCTAAGAAATAGTGAAAAAAAAGTTTAAATAATGTAAAAAAATTTATAAAATATTAAAAATTCAAACCCCCCCCTTTCCCTAGAACTGATATAAAATATAATAAACAGTAAAAATCACAAACACAATAGGTATCGCCGCATCCCAAAATGCCCGATCTATCAAAATATAAAAATAGAGACGGGAAATGGCCCCTATTTACATGACATATAAAATGTCATGAAAAATGATCAAAATGTCGCACAATCCTCAAAATGGTAGCCATGAAAACGTCGGACATTTCGCAAAAAATGACACCTCCCAGAGCTTCTTGCACCAAAGTATAAAAAAGTTATTAGCGTCAGAAGATGGAAATTTTTTTTTCCTTTTTCGTACACATTAGTTTCATTTTTGAAAATGTATTAAAACGCAATAAAACCTGTAGAAATCTGGTATCACCGCAATCGGACCAAACCAAAGAATAAAGTAGATGTGTTATTAGGAGCACAGAGTGAAAGTCGTAAAAACTGAGCCCACAAGAACGTGACGGGTTTTTTTTTCAATTTTTCTACATTTGGAATTTTTTTCCGGCTTCCCAGTACACAGCATGTTATAATAAATAACATCAGGGGAAAGTAAAATTTGTTATGCACAAAATAAGCCCTCATACAGGTCTGTGCACAGAAAAATTAAAAAGTTATGGACTTTTTAAGGTGGAGAGCGAGAAATGAGCGAAAAAACCCTGCGTCCTTAATTGTTGATGAATTTTGGCTGAAGTGTTTGAAATGGAATACAACTAATATTCCCATGTAGTAGTAGGTGGACCCCCAGAATCAATTTCACTGGTAGGCCCTAGGTCCCCAGTCCAACAATTTTCTAGCAAGGAACCTGGCCGATAGTGCTGCATCGGTAGGTCATGTGATGCATGGAGTGGGGTCAAGCTGAACCTTTGCTCACTGTGTTTCAGTCTATGGCTGTGTCTCTACAACTTGTCTCTGCAGCAAATAAATAAGGCTAAAATATTCACACTACGTCTCCGTATAACTAAAAAAAGAAGTCAAGAAATCGGCTTGAAGGACAGAATCATGTTCCACCTGTTCGAATCGACCTATTAGCATAAACTTCAGAGCAGGAATAAACCAGGCCGTCTCTGTGGTTACTGTGGGGGTCGTAGCTCTTAATGATGCCATATGGTAGGTAAACAGATAAACCGGTCTGATGTTGCTAAGTACATCCAGAGCATGTTCCAGCCGGTCTGGAGGTCATCGAGAGAAGTCTCTAGAGGGGGAAATCACCATAAAGTGCTACATGTGCACATCTCCCGTCTAATGACATTGATGATGAACAACTTCATGGTCTCTTATTAGCAAACACAGAATGGAAGAAAAATCCAGAAATGGAGGTATTTTTACTTTCATATATCTAACTTATATTTCACTTGGGTGTCCATTATTGTGAAAGGTATCTCAGCTTTCCTAAAAACCCTTCTCTTTATTGTGTTCTCCCTTCATATTCCTACCTATAAATGTCCAAAAACCAATCACAGAGTCTCCCCCAGCTGCCACTCCCGCTATAAGCCAAGCATTTAATTTCCCTGCAGCGCCTCCGCAGGGGAAATGAAGCATTACACAGTCTCCACATCAATCAGTGTTCTCTGCACTCTGATCAAGGTATTCTCTATAAAGGGAAAATCTGAAAAACTCCTGAACTTTGAAGGTGGTGGATGCAAAGAAAGGGGGAAAAAAACCACTCCTGCCAGCCAATAGCAACAATGTCCTGCGAGTTAGTAAAGATAAAAACTGAATTATAAATAAAATTTTAAAAATGCCTACACATATACATATAACGGGTTATTTATCCGGCAAGAGCCTGTGCAGTGATTATTTCCACACCAGGCACATATGAAAATTCACCTGCTGCAGTAATTGTGCAGGCACGGGGACAGGAACGTGCCAGCCCCCTCCTCACAGGCCACGCCCACCCCAAACTGGCCACACCCCTTCAAGCCCCCCTGGTGTGGAGGTGGCGGGAAGGGGAAAGTAAGTGCTAGCATTAAGCTTCTAGGCAACTGACATGGCACAGAAGCCCCGATGAATACCTCCCCCCCCCATAGTCTCTGATAGGAAACACTGGGTACATAGTAAAAATGTCACCCCACAATTTATAATACGGGGGGCATTGTGCAACTGTAATATTCTGTAAACAATGTAGATGTAGAAAAAAAATAATGTGTGTTGCTACAAGTCTGAACTTGATACGTATAACACAGATGTGTAGAGGTCATACATGTCACTTATGTCTATGGGGTGGATTTATTGGTGCGTCTACGCCTGTTTTTGGTGTAGAAGCAATGAAATAATCGTAAATTGTTGAGCACCGCAAGAATTTGAAATTACCATTGTGGCTACGCCAATTATGGGGGTGGGGGGTAAGGGGCCATGATGGGGCACAGCCACATGCTGAATCGCCGGGCACAGGGTGTTCCTGCCCCATGCCTATAACCTGTGAACTAAGCCTCTTGTTGTATCCACTGGATCACGGGGTCAGGGAGCCGAACCACAACACCAAACCTAATCTTTGGGTCCACTCATCTCTATTTGTAAGCCAAAGTTAGTACAGAAATAGTCTGTAATTGGTTATTAGGGAGGATCACATGATGAAAAGTTCCTGTATAACCTTAAACCAAAGGTAGTGGGGTCATAAGATGAAGGAAAGTTCCCGTATCTCCTTGGCCTAAGTGACGGGAGGTTATTTAGGAGAGCGATCTATTGTAACTAGTTGTAAGGTGATAACATGAAGAAAAGATCCCGTATCCCACCCTCTTCCCAGAGTGACTGGAGGCTGCACAGGGGATTGAATACATAGGGGCACATTTACTGACGCGTTCCCTGACATTGGCCGGCGATCATCCTGCATGTGTCGCTTCCCCGCACAGGTCCCCGGAGTTCACCTTCTTCTTCCTGGTGCATGTAAGTGCTTGATCTTGCGACAAAGTTTGAAAGTTAAATCCCGCGCTCAGTCCGAATCAGTCAGATCGTCCGATGGCACGCCCCCCCAATTTCTGGCACATGAAAGCCGGCGCAGCTGCGCCACAATCTGACCACGTGCAACTCAATCCCTAGTTAAATACGTGTCACAGTGGCGCAAATCCCCAAAACGTCAGAAAATACGACCAAAGTGCGGCTGTGGACCCTTAGTAAATAAGCCCCAGTATCTGCTGTAATATGTAGTAAGGGTGCCAACATGAAGAATAGCTCCTGTAACCCATCCACTTTCCCACAGATAGTCTCTGACCGACTGTCATTTAAAATAGGGGGGGGGGATAACATAAAAAACATTCCTCTATAATAACCCCTGTTCCAGTCAATGGAGACTAAAAAGGGAACTGATAATTAAAAAAGCTGTAATTTATAATCTGAATGATAACATGAAGAACAGTTCCTTTATCTTCCTGCACAGTCACTGGAGGTTGTACAAGTGGGAGATTACAATAATACAGTGTAACTACCCTGTTTCCCCGAAAATACGATACTGGGACACATTTACTTACACGTCCCGTTGCGTTCCCCACCGTGCGCTGTCCGACAAGGATTCAGAGCTGTCGCGATTCACTAAGATTGTGCATCCAATTTCCTGCATCTGTCGCTTCCCCCGCTCAGGTCCGCCGGAGTTCACCTTCTTCTTCCCGATGCATGTGAGTGCTGATCTTGCGACACAGTTTGCTTTTTAAATTCCGTGGTTTGTCCGAATCATTCGGGTTGTCCGATGCAACCCATTGCTCCCCCGCCCCGATTTGTGTCGCGTGCAAGCCGGCGCCGATGAGACACAATACGATCGCGTTCGCCAAAAACCCGGAGCAATTCAACGCAAAACGGAAATAATTGCAAAACCCAACGAAAATGCAGCGTTCAGTCCCTTAGTAAATGTGCCCCAATTTTTGCTCCTAAAGAGTCTCTTATTTTCAGGGGATGTCTTATTTTTCCATGAACAAGAATTTACATTTATTGTTGAACAAAAAATCTACTTCTCTAACATCCGTGTGATTCTCTAAAGTCTGTATTACTTGTGAGTCCGTGTCTATTAGAATCATTGGCCCCAATCTCTCATGTTTAGTAAAAGCAGTTCCCATAAATGACCCTTCTTATCCTGGTAGCTGCTTGTATCACGTTTGCAGCACAACAGTCAGTGATTTACTTCCATGAATCCTTCCCCATGTCACAACCTTCTGCAGCATCTAAAAGATTTACATATACTAATGTATGGCGTGGGGGGAGCTGCTGCAATGGCTGACACTAGGTCTTATTTTCAGGGGAGGCCTTATATTTCTAAGCCTGAACAAAATTGTACAAAATTAGGTCTTATTTTCGGGGGATGTCTTATTTTAGGAGAAACAGGGTAGCATTAGAGGTGATAACATGGAGAAAATACCCCAAATCCCAGTCTCGGGGGCCATATTTATAACTAGGCAGTGAGGACACAGTGCCTGGGGCAGCTATCTGAGGGAACGTTGGAGCAGCGCAGTGGGCAGGGTGAATTTTAATTCATAGTAAAGGTGCTAATCATAAAGAAATGTTTCTTTATCCTTAATTTCCCCCAAAACCCAGAGTCACTGCAGGCTATAAATGAAAGTAATTACATGGTGTGGGAAGTGAAAGTTCTCATTAAGGAAATCTTGCCAATTAAGGTCGCATTGTAGGCGTGTACAGACTTATAGCCATTGGTGGTCCACTAGGAAATTCTGGGAATTATGCAGATAAGTGTTTGAGGTTGGGAAAAAGGAAAACCATGCCTCTTTTTCTACCTTGCAACACAGCCCCCTTACCATCAAGCATGTCTTTTAGGAAGCCTAATGACATGATGCGGGATAAATGCCAAATCAGTATATCTTTTGCAGATTTCCAGCTGTAGGCAGCACTTTAGGGTCAGGGAGTAAAAGTATCTTTACAAAGGTTTTGCCAATTAGGGCCCCTTGCAGGCGTGTTGAGACTTATAGCCATTGATGCTCCACTGGGGGATTCTGGGAAACATGCAAATGCATTTTCCAGGATGGGACATGGAAAACCCCATCATATCATTAGGCTTTCTGAAAGTCATGCTTGATGATAAAGGGTGTGGTTTTCCTTCTCCTATTCTGGAAAATTTATTTGCATATTTCCCCTCTTCAGCGCCACTGGAGTCCTTACAAGGAAGAGTTTGCAGGCTGGAATTGCCATATAAGCAATATGAAAGTTGAACAACATGAAGGTTCCTGTTCGATGGGGAAAACGTGCCACAATAAATGTAGGCCAGTGAGAATTAATAACATTCCAGTTATATCCAGTACCATTTTCTCTAAATGGATTTAGAATTGAGTAAAAAAGAGAATACTATAGCACTTGCAGCTGCATATTTCTCTATAGCCTCAGTAAGTGACTTTAGACTGACTGACTGTGGAGGGGAAAACACATCTGGCAGCCTGTGTCATAAATCTCAGTGCACAGAGTAAGGGTGAAGGATTTACAGTGCTTAAATTGAAAGACCTAAAAGTAGATCACTGTGACTACTGCAATCTATGTAGTTTTGCTATTGGTCTTTGGTATTCATTGCATGTGATATTTACAGGGATATATATATATATATAGACAGATAAACTAAGATACATACCTATAAATACCTATACAGAGTGATTATCTCTTCTGACAAATCGGGAGTCCTGAGCACACTCATGTGCTACAAAAAAATCCAAAAAGTAGGGAAAACATCAGATTTTTTTTTACCATTTTACTATCATAACAAACTTTTTAATTAATTAAAACCTTCCGCTACCAACACTACAAAATAATACAAACTTTAGACCTTAAATGATGAAATAAAGGTCTATCTAAGCGCAGAGGGCAATGTTCCCTGCCGACAGCCATAGAAAACATCCGTCCTAATAACAAGGATCATGGTGGATACATCAAACCTGAATTCTCTTCATTTATAACACAATGCGACAACTTTACGCTCCCCAAATAATGCCAATAGTGCTAACGTTTGATCGGAAATCCTGCCCCCCCCCCCCCCAAACCCCCAACTGGATGTTTGAAGATGACTTTTGTTCTAAAAACGCTCTTATGTCTCGCCAAGGGAAAGCGAGTAAATCAATGCGAACAAATTGAACGTTTCTCACCTAGACTTTGAACTGACAGAATATCTGACCTGTTACATAACAATCCCGAAACATAGGAATATACTTCATAGTTTCTTATCCTCGTAGGGGCGGCATGAAAAAAAAAATCCTCTAAATGTTCCAGTGGCTCTCGTCTGTATACAGGACACATTTATCAAGCGCTCCCGCTCTAATATGGTTGTCAGATATGTGGAGATGAGTGTTCATCAGGCCCTACACTGGATATATATCTGTCAGGTGAAGACTCGTGTATAACTCATGTATATAACACTTTACCGCATGTCAGACAAAAGTTTTAAGATCTTTCAATAAAGAAAAGAACATTTTTGTATTTGATCTTCCCTATGCCTCCATTCTACATCATCAAGTTTTAGCTGTAGTAGCTTAAATGAGATAGAAAGAGGAACAGAGTACTTTGGCCAGCGAAAGAACAACCACCATAGTTCAGAGTACAGGTTTAGGGTTACCGGATCAAGACAGAGTTCAGGGTTACCGAATCAGGTCTGGGTTCAGGGTTACCGGATCAGGTCTGGGTTCAGGGTTATCGAATCAGGTCTGGGTTCAGGGTTACCGAATCAGGTCTGGGTTCAGGGTTACCGGATCAGGTCTGGGTTCAGGGTTAATCGGAATCAGGTCGGGTTCAGGTTATCGATCAGGTTCAGGATACAGGGTTCCAGATCAGGTTTTGGATACAGGATTCTGTATCATGTTCCAGATATCGGGTGCTAGATATAAGTTCAGGATACAGGTTTCAAATACTGGATTTCGGGTAACAGAGAAACTGTAGTGGTTCAGGCAGTGGGTCATGAACATGTAACAGTTCCCACTGGGGTTCAGGATACCAAATCAGGCTGGACAACATCTTGGATACAGGTTCCAGTTTAAACTGGGATTCAGAATACCGGCACAGGCGGGATACCGGCATGGATACAGGTCAGACTAGGGTTCAGGGTACTGGCTCAGGCTCAAGTTCACACAGGCTATAAGGTCCAGCAAAACAGAAGCAGACAGTAGTACTACAGGTTACAGGAAAAAGTATAACCAGTGAACTGAGCACTAGGAATTTATCCAGTCCCTGGAGCTGCCCCCAGCCACTGCATCATTCAACTTATAGCTGTTTTTTAACACAGCACTTCAGAATGAAACCACCCAACTTTCCAGGGATTGGATCATGCAAAGCAGCTGTCAATCAGCTCCCAGCAATGCAGCTCTGGGTGTGGCTTAAAAGCTCTGAACTCAGCATCCAGAGTCCATTCAGAGAAATCTGACAGAATTAATATGTTTGAACTAAGACTTTTCTCAGTAATTTTTACTTGTAACATTGAGTTATAAAGTGAATTAATAAAAATCACCACCCGCAGCTACCAAAAAAAAAATCTACTTTTAATGGCTATGCAAATGAGCTGCATAAATTTAGGAACGGAGCGGAACACTGAACTGAAGCTCATTCCACCTCCACTGTGAGTTATGTCCATCATCTTTCTATCATTCGGAAAGTTTTGTACGTGCGCTAGGGGGAATTCATTAAGTCTGGCCACCAATCCGAAAAGTCCCCCCGCTGGCGGCCTGGTGCCCATATTTACTAAGAGGCTCTGGAGTTTTAGTGGACACGGGCGCAAACTCTGCCAATTCCAACCTATAGACCTGAACTTGTAGAGTCTTTTGCTATATTCTTCCTATGGAGACTATAGTAAATGTGGATAGCCGGGCGTTCACGCTCCTGCCCACTCTCCGCTCTGATACACCCAAAGTGACGCGCGGATTGGAGAATCCTGAAAACTTGTTGGGAGGGGAAGAATCATGTGCTTTCTTCACCAGTTTTTTGGCAAAATGAATGTGTCTACTGGATTTTGGCAAAGGAATGTTTGATCATGGTGTATGGTGATTGTTCTCCTAGGCTCACAGAGCATGCCCCAAACTCTCAATGTGCTGCCCCATCTTTCTTGCCACATGATGAGCCATAGCTCTGGGTCATGCACCGTGTGCCTAAAACCGATTGCCCACAATCCAAAATATTTGCTTGTTTGTTAGCAGGATTTCTCAGACTGAACTTCAAATACCTGGACTGAACTGACACACTGGGGGATATTTATCAAGCCCTTAAATTGGTGCAATTCCTGGCCTATGGCCAAGAATTATGACTATTTACCCCCTTATGCTAACTCCTAGGCAAGTGGGCGTGAAGGGGTATGAAGGGGAGCCATACCAGGTCAAAGCCTCCTAAACAAAGCCTCCTGTTGGAGGGGCACGATTTGATCACACACTGACGCTTGATGCTCCAGAATATGATAAACTTGTCCTATACCTTTCTATACATCTTACAATTTTGGAACGTTCAAAAAATAAAATCTCAAATTTGTGTCGGTCTGGGTTCAGGGTTACCGGATCAGGTCTGGGTTCAGGGTTACCGAATCAGGTCTGGGTTCAGGGTTACCGAATCAGGTCTGGGTTCAGGGTTACCGAATCAGGTCTGGGTTCAGGGTTACCGGATCAGGTCTGGGTTCAGGGTTACCAGATTAGGTCAAGTTTCAGGGTTCCCGAATCAGGTCTGGGTTCAGGGTTACCAGATCAGGTCTGGGTTCAGGGTTACCGGATCAGGTCGGGGTTCAGGGTTACCGGATCAGGTCTGGGTTCAGGGTTACCGGATCAGGTCTGGGTTCAGGGTTACCGGATTAGGTCAGGGTTCAGGGTTAATGGATCAGGTCTGGGTTCAGGGTTACCGGATTAGGTCAGGGTTCAGGGTTAACGGATCAGGTCGGGGTTCAGGGTTATCGGATCAGGTCGGGGTTCAGGGTTATCGATCAGGTTCAGGATACAGGGTTCCATATCAGGTTCAGGATACAGGGTTCCATATCAGGTTCAGGATACAGGGTTCCAGATCAGGTTTTGGATACAGGATTCTGTATCATGTTCCAGATATCGGGTGCTAGATATAAGTTCAGGATACAGGTTCCAAATACTGGATTTCGGGTAACAGAGAAACTGTAGTGGTTCAGGCAGTGGGTCATGAACATGTAACAATTCCCACTGGGATTCAGGATACCAAATCAGGCTGGACAACATCTTGGATACAGGTTCCAGTTTAAACTGGGATTCAGAATACCGGCACAGGCGGGATACCGGCATGGATACACGTCAGACTAGGGTTCAGGGTACTGGCTCAGGCTGGATACAGGCTCAAGTTCACACAGGCTATAAGGTCCAGCAAAACAGAAGCAGACAGTAGTACTACAGGTTACAGGAAAAAGTATAACCAGTGAACTGAGCACTAGGAATTTATCCAGTCCCTGGAGCTGCCCCCAGCAGATGACTGACTAGTCACTGCATCATTCAACTTATAGCTGTTTTTAACACAGCACTTCAGAATGAAACCACCCAACTTTCCAGGGATTGGATCATGCAAAGCAGCTGTCAATCAGCTCCCAGCAATGCAGCTCTGGGCGTGGCTTAAAAGCTCTGAACTCAGCATCCAGAGTCCATTCAGAGAAATCTGACAGAATTAATATCTGTCAATAATATAAAGTACCACCAACTATACTTTGTGGAATTTGGTGATTGTTAAAGAATCAATCAATATAACGTGATGAGGCCCCTGTGATGTATGTCACAAGATACATTTTAGTCCAAACTGTTTTTATTTCAAACTTTTTTGATAAAAAATGTTTGAACTAAGACTTTTCTCAGTAATTTTTACTTGTAACATTGAGTTATAAAGTGAATTAATAAAAATCACCACCCGCAGCTACCAAAAAAAAAATCTACTTTTAATGGCTATGCAAATGAGCTGCATAAATTTAGGAACGGAGCGGAACACTGAACTGAAGCTCATTCCACCTCCACTGTGAGTTATGTCCATTATCTTTCTATCGTTCAGAAAGTCTTGTACGTGCGCTGGGGGGAATTCATTAAGTCTGGCCACCAATCCTAAAAGTCCCCCCGCTGGCGGCCTGGTGCCCATATTTACTAAGAGGCTCTGGAGTTTTAGTGGACACAGGCGCAAACTCTGCCAATTCCAACCTATAGACCAGGTCTGAACTTGTAGAGTCTTTTGCTATAGTCTTCCTATGGAGACTATAGTAAATGTGGATAGCCGGGCGTTCACGCTCCTGCCCGATACACCCAAAGTGACGCGCGGATTGGAGAATCCTGAAAACTTGTTGGGAGGGGAAGAATCATGTGCTGTCTTCACCAGTTTTTTGGCAAAATGAATGTGTCTACTGGATTTTGGCAAAGGAATGTTTGATCATGGTATATGGTGATTGGGAGCATGCTCTGTGTGCCTAGGAGACCAAACTCTCAACGTGCTGCCCCATCCTTCTTGCCACATGATGAGCCATAGCTCTGGGTCATGCACCGTGTGCCTAAAACTGATTGGCCACAAGATAATTCCGTCCAAAATATTTGCTCGTTTGTTAGCAGGATTTCCCAGACTGAACTTCAAATAACTGGACTGAACTGACACTGGGGGATATTTATCAGGGCCTGTTTGCCATTTTTTTCGGAAAACAAGCCCTTAAATTGTTGCAATTCCTGGACCATGGCCAAGAATTATGACTATTTACCCCCTTATGCTAACTCCTAGGCAAGTGGGCATGAAGGGGTATGAAGGGGAGCCATACCAGGTCAAAGCCTCCTGGCCAAAGCCTCCTGTTGGAGGGGCACGATTTGATCACGCTTGATGCCCCAGAATATGATAAACTTGCTCTATACCTTTCTTACAATTTTGGAACGTTCAAAAAATAAAATCTCAAATTTGTGTCAAATGCTTTTGAAGATGGTTTTGTGTACAGAGGAAAGAAGACAACAAAACTACAAAAAAATTTTTTTTAAAGAACTTACATAACATTGGCGCCAAATCCACAAGCAGATGTCATGAGCATAACAGCCGTCAATGGTGTCATCGGGCTCAAGGATTCATTCACAAGCCAGATAGACCAGTACCCCTGTCACCACCGACTAGGTGACAGGGTGCCAACTTTTTCTAGAAACAGATATAAAAAGGAAAAATGGTCGATGGATAAATTCAGTTGATACATACAGGGGCAACTTTTCGAGGGGAACTAACTTAGTGGAAACACGGAAGGGTTGGGGGTCATCTAACAAAATGTGGCCTCTGGTGTTATTATTTACCCATTTACGTCACCTCCTCACCAATTGGACGAGGAGGGGTGTGAGGGGGAGTGGTCCTGGCAGCCGAATGTGCTGGTGAGGGGCAGGGCGCAGGTTAAAGCACAATTCCATGCAGGCCCTGCGGACGGGCACAACCAGCCACTGGATTTATCAGGATGCCGGAGCCTACTAATCACAGGAGGATTGAGACTGCCTTGGGCCCCGGGCTGTATGAATTTTATAGCATGACGAAGTCTGGAAGTCTAAAATTCTGGAATCAATCCCTACTTCTGGTACTAGAATACAGTTTCTTGGGGAATGGAGAATGTGTCCCTTCTCTCTGATTTCAATCTACGGATTCAGGACCTTTGGAGGACCTTGCAAACTCCTGAAATGGCTCTTGTGTACATGTGTATTGAGAGCAGGAACTGATGGATTTCATGGGTGAATTGTTTTCAGTAAAATTTTTGTGAGGATTTTGGGTGGCCAAGGGCCCCCTAAAAGGCCTGGGCCCCTGGGATACCGGCCAAACTGCCTATATTATAATCCACTACTGCTACTGATAAATGACTTCCACTGAGTTCCGTCCAGTGATACAAGGTTTAACCCTTTTAAACTAATCGCAAACATCATAAAATTCTATAAAAACTAGCTACATAATGGAAAATTTACATTCCGGCTCTGTATCCACAGCCCCGAGATACAGTTTAACCCATTGATACTCTTTTCCCTCTATTACCTGGTCTCCTGGCTCATGTTATGGAAATGTTACTATGAAGCAGCTGGAGGGGGGCAGGTGCTTGAAGAAGACGTAAAAAGGCCTCTGACGTCTTCTAGAAGTCGTCCGCCTCCTGAAAGATTCCTTCTGTCAATACTTCCAAAGACGTTCAAAGACTTACGTTTCAAAGCTGAATTGTTCTATTGTGAGACGAGAAGACTGGAACCTTGAGAAGAGCCGAGAACAAAAGAGCCATTAAGTAAATGATTTCTGTGAAATTTTGTGCTCGTTACATGTACTTACCTATGCAAATGCCTTGATTTACTGAATGAGAGGGAGCGGCGGGCTCCACTTACATACACACAGATCTTTCCATACTTCTTTACATTATACATGATGGTTTTGATCAAAGTCCTGTGAGATCTGCAAAGACAAATAGTCTTCCTTCTGCTTTAGAAAGTCTATTGTATAGATGATCATGTCTATCATTACATTAGAAGTCCCCCCTTTCCCCCCTGGACTATGGTGCTTCTATTACTACAAAAGAGCAACATGATGACATATGGAAGTATCATGCAGAGGCAAATAGTAGTGCAACAATTTAAAGGGATTGTATGAATTGTATGACCTATTTAAAGGAAACCTACCATTTGATGTGATGCATTATGAAGCAAACATACCTTGAGACTGCTGTAGCTACACTGATGCAGGATCATATCTTGGTTAATCCCTGTGCTGAGTGGTTTTGCTGATAAAACAGATATAACATAATGATAGTGAAGATCTGTCCCTTCTATGGCTGCTCTGGCGCTTTCTTACGTGCTTCTGGAAGCAGGAGAGTTTTTCTCTGCAGGAGAGGATGATGTTCTCCCTGCCAGACAGAATAATCAATTGCTGCACCATCCCCCAGCTGCTGTGTATGAGTGATCCAGCTCAGGTTGATTAACCAAGATATGATCCTGCATCAGTGTAGCTACAGCATTGTCAAGGTATGTTTGTTCATAATGCATCAAATCAAATGGTAGGTTTCCTTTAAGTTATACCTATCCATAGAAGCTGATCATTGAGGGTCCGACTGCTGGGATCCAATCATGCGAACAGGACAATACATCTTGCCAATCCATTCAATTGTCTTTGAGTGTTGTAAATTGCTGAGTACAAATTCATAAACATATTTGTACTATGAAATTGTAATAAAATAGAAGTTTTTGATAAAACCAAATCAGTAGTTTTGGCCATGCAACTCTTCATACAATGTCAGGTATCATGGAGAGATGTGTAGTCATATCTGTGTTTTTGTTTAAGTAGCAGCAGGACTGTGAAACATGTATATGTATTCCAGGATTGTAGTATCGTGCTGTGCCTGGGGTGTAACTGCAGTGGTAGCAGCTATAGCAGGTCAAGGTCAAGGAGTGATAGGCTATAGAATGGCGAATATGCACCATTATATACATATTGGGGCTTATTTACTTAGGGTCCCACGGCCGCATTTCCGTTGGGTTTTTTCAACTTTTTGGTCATCGCGACACCGGGGATTGTTTCGCACCCGATCGGATTGTGTCGCAATCGCGCCGGGTTTCATGCGACACAAATCAGGGCGGCGGGCTGTCGGATGTTCGGACGGATTCGGACAAACCGCAGGATATCACTTAAAAATTGTGTCGTAATCCAAGCACTTACATACACCGGGAGGAAGATGGTGAACTCCGGTGACCTGATTGAGGAAGCGACACATGCAGGAAATCGGGCGCACGATCTTAGTGAATCGCACCGGAGTGCATGATCGTCGGACACTCGGGAACGCCTGTGGCCGGGTAAGTAAATATGCCCCACTATGCTGCACATTGCACATAATCATTTGTATATAACAGTGAAGTTTTCTACAGTACACACCTGATTTGGGAACTCGGTTAAGAGGAATCTCTCCTCCTTAGCTTCCTGCCACCTACTTCCCCCATGTGGTCTGCAGTTACTGGGACAGATATGTGCCCTCAACCCCAATGGAATTAAAAGACTGCTTGGCGAAGGTGGGCCCCATTCAGAAGTCTGGTAAGGGGCCCAGCCTCTCATAGTTACGCCCCTGTGCTGTGCTCTTAGTTCTTTGCATTGAACTCTGCTATTAGTAACTGCTGTAGTTTTCAACCAGGAGCCTTTTGCAGAATTTTCTCAGATCCAGGAGACTCTAGTGTAAAACACCAGGGGACAGGCAAAATAGTGGTATAATACAGGTCAAGGTCAGGGCAAAGAGTAGAAAGTAAAACATATGAGGTCAGGAAAACAAGCCGAGGTCTGATACACCAAACAGAATCGAAATGCTAAATTGCTTACAGAAAGTGGGACGCTTGGAACTTTTTTTTAGCTCAGACACCTTCTTACTGGAACCATTGTCAGGGGAGGAGGAGCTGGGGACAAGGATAGGGAGCATGATGGCCCTATAGGCTGACAGAGAAGCATATGGTTGTGCAGGTGGAGGGTGTGATCAGGGTCGGCACCAGCACTGGGCATACCTGGTCAAGTGCCTGGGCCCAGAACTGCTTTGGGGGCCCACATATGGCTGTATATATTGAATCCATGGGGGGGATTGGGGCTGTATCTACTGAATCCATAGGGCACAGGGGAGCTTCTATAAAATACCCATGAGGGGGCTGTTTGGGATGATAAACTAGGGAAAATTTTAAGGAACAGGAGACTGTTTTAGTTTCCAAATTTTTAATGCCACCACTTGAGTTGACTGCAAAGGGGCCCACTGAGGCTCTGTCACCCAGGGGTCTTCTGACACCTGCAGCCGACCCTGGGTGTAATAAATAATTGGGTCACTAGGATTACTGTAAGGAGTGGGAAGATGGGGGTCTTGGCCCGTAAACATTACAGAACTTTCAGGATTGCATTGAAATTCTCCATACCACAAACTCAAAGTATATACAGTTTCTAAAAGATGACAGAGCATCAAGAGACATAGACCACCAATACTAAACTTCAAAAAAAATCCCTTTAAATCTCAAATTTCACAGTAAACACCTAACTGCGGCGCTGAGCGCCAGACGGGGATTTCATTGTTGTGCAAAGTTTTTGCAGAAAACGGAAACAGCCTGCGCTGTTCTCCTACACATCTCCCATCAGTTTGATGTCTGACTTTGTTATTTTTAAAAGGTCAACAATTTGTTGATCCGTGATAAAAGAGAAGAAGAGAAAAAAAAATTCTGAGCTGCAAAATTGAACAGACACTTGGATCCGCTATTGACAGATTTTGTGCAGAACGGATAACAATTCCCGCAGTGCTCGACTCTTCAAAGACTTATCACAGAATCGCATGAAGGGAACATAGCATCTGTTTTTTTCTCAGTTTGATGTTTTGTTTGTTTTTTATAGTAAAGAGAAATTAATTTTGCTTCATGAACATAATAATATCCAGAAATATCTGGAGAATTCATTATGACATAAAGAAGGCAATCACATCAGATATAACGACAAGAATATAACAACTATAATACTGCCCCCTATGTACAAGAATATAACTACTATAATACTCATGCCGACGCGTTTCGAACTGACTAGCCGTTCTTAGTCATGGCTAATGTGTAGCCTTATTGACGTAATCAAAACGGATTTCCACAGAAAAGGGAGGAACGATGGGAATCGTTTTAAATATTGGTGCACATACATCTCATAGTTAATTTGGTTAATATTGCGTATAAAACTACAGTCAATGCAAAAATGTCTAAAAGTCCATATAGTAGACCAATATCTACTATATGGACTTTTTGACATTTTTGCATTGACTGTAGTTTTATACGCCCATATGTGAATTTTATCATTAATTATTTCATTATCACCTTATATTATATTGTCATCACTTTTCTATCCCTCTGTAATCCCCCCCTTAATAATATTGTACTTTCCAGTATATTACTTCTATGTGTTTTTTATTTCCAGATGTCTTTATAACGTAGTTACCACTTCTATCGTTATCATTACCATTGCTAATCCCAGATGTTTTGATAACTTTTTTCTACAGGTATCTTTATATCACGGCTTTCATTACTACTTTCATGCCATTACAACTTAGGTACCCCAGTTATCTAAACTTTTACTCTCATGCATATTTTCACTCTGATGTTCCACCCCTTCTCCCCCCCCACCCTCTTCCCTCTCCGCATACTCCGTCCCTTCTATTACCTCTCCTTTCCCACATCACTTGGCGCAACTCAATCCCTTCTGATCGCGTTCCAGGTCTCCTGCACATGCGCTGTCTCCGGCGTGTCCTTATCAACCCTCCGAGCCACCCGCGCTGCCACTACACTCTGGTATGCAGCGCGAGCAACACCACCTCCGGCTAGTAGTAAGTCCAGACCTGCCTTGACCCCCATCATGAAGATTTCTCCGGTAACCACATCCCTTTACCCCTCTGCTTACCTTCCCTGTCTCCTCCAAACAGGACATTGAGTCTTTCAGCTTCCGCCAGTGACGCTTATCCCCTATCAATCATAAGGCACGTTGCCCCGTGCTTTGGCTCTACCACCGCAGCAGGTACAATCACCTCTCCCTTGATATAGCTTCTCACTCCCCCCTTCCGTTTACCTCATACCTTTACCTTAGGTTTCTACCTCTCCCGCTTAGGTATCAACATTATATCATCTCCCTGCTATTTCAACAACATACACCTAGACCATATTTGCATCCAGGTAAGCCCCCAGACCTGTCCTCCTTTCTCACATCTACTATACATGTGTTAGTTATTTTAGTTTAATTTCCCATGACTCTTTTAATGTCTTTTACTGGAACTTCTGCACTATTATATGAATTATGTATATATACAAATTTTTATACTTTTTACCATACTAATGTGTGTTTAGATTTATTAACTTCCATTCATCTTTGTATAGTTATGTGTTGGTGTATACATGTAATCTTTTTATCATTGAGAAATGCATAAGTTTTATATGTAATACTATAATGTTAATACTCCACATATTTATGTTATTACCCTCCTCCCCACTTTTGTTCAATGTCTTTTTAGTGTATTATGTTAAAGGACCTGATGAAGAGGACAGTACGTCCTTGAAACGCGTCGTCCGCTACTGAAAAAATAATAAAATATTCTCTACTATATAGAGCCCATCTTTCTTATCTAGACAAAGGGGCAGCACGCACACACAAACCTGTGTTTTTTTGTGAAAAAATTGTCTCTCTCTCTACATTTCATATACAAAAACTTTTTGTTTCCTTGTGCAAATCCTTCAGCAGAGGTGGTCGTATCCAAGGAAGCCATCTCGTTTCTAAGGGACCAAAGGACTACATTTATGGGAAATTATCTTCACACAGGAACATTTTTTTTAATATCATCTAATTGAAGAAATTTTTATATATGGCAGATTAATCAAACTGAATGTGAATGCCCAGACGAGAATAACCCTTTAAGTCACTGTGTTGTAAACTAGATTTAGTGGTACATAAATTCTTTTTTAAGGTTTAATCCCAGAGGCTGGCGTGACTCTAAATTAAACATCCAGTAAGCCTCGCGGTTGCGTAGTACTGCTCCTATGCTGCCTCCTCGTAAAGGCTTGTTAATTTTTTCGATGCCATAAATGAATAGACGCTCCGTTTTGGCATCATGTGCATGGAGGAAGTGTTTCGACACATCTGATAAATTGCTAAATCTGGATTTTTAATATTATTCAAATGTTCCGTAAACCTCGTTTTGAGTTTGCGGGATGTGTCCGACATACATCAGATTGTATTTAGCACAGTGCAAAACGTAGATGATGTTGGCTGCATTACAGTTAATATGACCTTTGATACGAAATTCTTTGACACCATCGCCATATTGAAAAAGGATGTTCTTTTTCGGACAAATTTACAGGTAATACAGTGCGTAGCACCACACTTGTAAAAACCGGAATGAGAGAGCGTTTTTTTAATTGCAGTTTGAAACACAGGAGAAAATAAATTGCCCAAAGTTAGACCCCAACGTGGTACAATCCTGCACCCATTGATCAAAATTTTCCCCAATGTGGGATCAGTTTTCAATAGGGGTATATGTTTCTGTACAATTTGAGAAATGTCCTTAAATTGAGGACTGTACTGTAAGAACAAAGAAGCTTAATTTTTTTAGTGACACTTTTTTATTGTTATTATTTTTACTGATGAGTAGATTAATTAAAGAATTCCTGTCTTTCGTGGTAACAATGTTGTTAGCCCATTTAAGTGTCCAGTTAGGATAACCCCTATTACTCGGTCTCGTGCAAATATTGTCAATTTCATTGGAGCCTCACTACTGCAATTTCGTCTGGCCCTAACAAATCCACCCACTGGAATACTTTTAACCGTGTGTTGTGGATGTTGCGATTTAGCGTGTAGCATCGTATTGCCTTATGTGGGTTAGCGGTAAGTATGGGTATTAACAATTTCACCTTCTAAACTGGTAAATTTCAAATCCAAAAACACTATTACCAAAGGATGTGTGAAATATGTAAACCCCAAGTGGCAAGAGTTATTATTAAGATAGTCGACAAAGGGCCACATTTATCACTTTTGTGCGCCTAAGTGTAGTAGTTGCGCCTAAATTCTGGCGCACTGTTTTGCCAGAATTATCACAAGCTACAACCATCTGTGATAAGTATATTTTCTGCCTCTTATTAATCACTTTACTTTAACACAGTTTAGGCGCAATTTTGGCGCAGTTTAGGCGCATTGTTAGATTCAGGCACTTACATGTGATCCTGCTACAAGCTCCTCTCTGCTTCTCCCACAGCCCAGAATGAAGATAACACTCACAGCAGAGCCCCAGTGTGTGACACCCTGCACCCAGTGACCTCCTCAGCAGGGGCTTCTCCTGGAGGGGATCCCCCAGTGCTGATCTCCTGATGCACCCCTGTAATTCTGCGCAGTATCCTCCTCAGACACCAGTGGGGTCATCCTGCTACACGGGGGACACTTCTCTGTAGTATCTGCAAAATCCTACAAACTTCTCTCCTGTCCTGCTCTGAGCTGAGGCCTCTGCAGATTGTTTAGTAAATAGAAAGTCATGACCTGTAAATAGAATCTGCAGTGTCTGTATTATCTGTACTAGTGTCTGCAGTGTCTGGCTGAGCTCTGCTGCTGGGGATGAGCTGTTCTGCAAAGGGGCTCAGTGCTTTCTTCTCAGTTTACGCCACCTTCGGACTGGAGTGTTTTTGTGCCCGTTTTTGCACCTAAATGAAAAGTCGCGAGTGATGAATATCATTAGATGCAGCAAAACATCTGGATTGGTAGGATAAATGAGAGAAACATGGTTATTTGTTGCGCAGCTAGTTTGGCATTTAGTCGCAAAAATGGCACAAAAACGGTGCGCCTGTATGAAAAGGCGCAAAAACAACAGAAAAAATTAGTGATCCATCTGGCCCAATGAGTATATTGTCTGTCAGGATTCAGGAGTTGTATGTCATGAGCAATAAACAGACCTCAACAATATATTCTTTTAAATCAGAAGTATAATCACTATATTTGTAGAGGTGAAACTCCAGTGCAGTAATGGCAATATAGGGGGGTATTGAGTGATAAAGTGACATAACATCGCACGTGAGCCACTGGTAACATGGCTTCCACAGGAGATTTGACAGGGAAGGTAATACACCCCTTGAACTCTGTAGAAAGGCTGACACCCTACATACTAGGGGCTGTAAAAGAGAATCTAACCATCCACTAAGATTTTCTAACATGAAACCTATGCCCGATATTATGGGATGCATAGAAGGTGGTGACAACCCCTTGCATGTTTTGGGTAAGCAATGCATGATGGAGACAGTGGGGCAGATTTACTTACACGGCCTATTCGCGATCCAGCGGCGCGTTCTCTGCACTGGATTCGGGTCCGGCCAGAATTTATTAAGGCAGTTCCACCGCCGTCCATCAGGTGGCGCTGCTGTGCTGAAGAGCATTGGAACGCACTTGAACACAACGAGCCGGGCTGAGTAAAGGTAAGTGCAATTTTCGCGACACATTTTTTTTAAAAATGCAGCGGTTTTTCCGAATCCGTCGGGTTTTCGTTCGGCCACGCCCCCGCTTTTCGTCGCGTGCATGCTGGCACCGATGCGCCACAATCCGATCGCGTGCGCCAAAATCACGGGGCAATTCAGGGAAAATCGGCGCTAATCGGAAATATTCGGGTAACACGTCGGGAAAAAGTGAATCGGGCCCTTAGTAAATGACCCCCAGTGGGTTCAGAAAATATACCAATAACTATACAATGACAGCAAAGCCTCACACACGTTCGAGGTTGAACCATCATGAAGCCAGAGAGCCTTCTGAATTCAGAGAGAAGCCAACAAATAATACAGGAGAAACATGAGTTGCTTTTTTTCCTAAAACTCTGAAAAGAATTTTCCACCTTGGGAAGTTGGCGTTAATATTGGAACAAAAAAAAGACATGCCGTGACCCCGATTCAAACCGGGGTTGCTGCGGCCACAAAGCAGAGAACTAACCACTATACGATCACGGCAACGCTTCGAGCCAGGTAGGAGTCGAACCTACAATCTTCTGATCCGTAGTCAGACGCGTTATCCATTGCGCCACTGGCCCTGATGAGAGAATATAACTGCTATAATACTGCCCCCTATGTACAAGAATATAACTACTATAATACTGCCCCCTATGTACAGGAATGTAACTACTATAATAGGTAAATTCAGCAGTGGAGCCTCTATAATGAATATGTGTCCCCTGCAGTATTTATGATCACCTGGTGCAGATTTCTGGAGTAATATGGAGAGAATGAAGCTTGGTTACTAGAGACAATCGTCTTCCTCGTCTTTGTCCTGGATGAATGAATTGATGGGATGTTAGAGAATGAAATATTTACAAAGAGACTTTTTGCAGATGGATAAATCTGTGAATCTTGTGTGAATATATATATGGATTTATGTAGTTTTCTTCATTTTTGATCGCTTTGCTAGCAACAAATATGAAGGATTATTTATAAAATGTTTTCTTACTATTGATAGTGCACATCATCATTTTGGCTTCTAGACATAAACATAAACTGCAAAAAATATGTTGAACTTCAACCTGTTGCTGTGGACATCCCTGTAGGAGTGGGATCCTGCCACCCTGGGTGTTACTTGGAGCACCTTCAGTGCTGTATTCAACACCAGTGCCAACACATAACAGACAGTAGCTGTGCATCATGGGGAATGTTCCCGGTTGTTGTTGCGGAAATTTTTGTATTGAGAAATTTAGATCAAAGATTGCGGAAATCAATTTCTTAGACATAATGGGGCAGATTTACTTACCCGGTCCCGTCGCGATCCTGCGGTGCGTTGTCCGACGTGGATTCGGGTCCGGTGCAATTGTGATCGTGCACCCGAGTTCCTGCAGGTGTCGCTGCTGTGCCGAGGTCCCCCGGAATTCACCTTCTTCCTCGTGCATGTAAGTGCTTGATCTGGCGACACAAATTCTTTTTAAACTCCGCGGTTTTTCAGAATCTGTCGAGTTGTCCGAAGGCCACGCCCTTCGATTTCTGTCGCATGAAAGCCGGCGCCATTGCGACACAATCCGATCACGTGCGTCAGAATCCCGAGGCAATTTGGGGATAAACGGAAATATTCAGGAAACCCGACGAAAGTGCGGCGTTTGGACCCTTAGTAAATGAGCCCCATAATGTCTTCCTTGGTATGTTACATGACCCCCTTCACAGTGGAAAAAAACCTTGTCCTTGATCCAATACGGCAGCTTTCAAGATGGCCGCCTTTTCTGAACATAGTCTAAAAGATAGATCCCTAACCCAGTACTTGCTGGGGGATCACATATATTGTTTTCTCTTTCCTTTCTATAATTAAGAGTTGTCCTGTGTCCTTTGCCTCACCCTGTAGATTGTTTCCACGGTCTCCCCTCTGTGTTATCATGGCTTAGTTATTCCAGCATAGATATATCTATCTCCATAGCTGAGATCAATCGGTGGTAAACTACAGCAATTCAAGAGTCAGGATCTAAAACCGGTGGAAGAGACTCTAAGAGTTATGACTTCTTCTGGGATTCTGAAGGAAGACATTTATCTACATTTTTCCTGAGGCTAATAATTACTTGGTCTTCTCTCTTTAGATAACACCGGGGAGTTATAAATGCTCCTTTATAAAGAGCTGCCTTTATAGCCGAGGACTGGGCAGCTTTCCATAGATGTTGTGCAGTGTTATAAATTATGACTTTTTTGGAAACATTTTTATCATCTTCCTTCATGTTGTATATTTGTGGCAAAGAACTTTCGACAACTTCTGAATACATTGAAAAGAGATTTCAGCACTTTTTGATGAAGGGTTTTCTCAGGTCTAAGTGTTCTCTGCTACATTGGGAAAATATGCAAAGTTTTTCAGGATGGGATAAGGAAAACCAAACGTCTTTTAGCTACCTTGTATGGAAGCTCCCTTGACGTCAAGCATGACCTTCAGGAAGCCTTATGACATGTCATGGGATTAAAACCAAACCAGTATATATATTCCAGAAGGAACAGACTCCCAACTGTAGACATCGCAGTTTCACCTGGTTGGGTCTCTTCAGTACAGGCTAAGGAACTAGTTTGGCTGAGTGAGAGGCTTGTGACTAGGGTCGGAAGTAAGAGTTCTCCTTACGGAGACTCTTAAGGAGAACTCCTACTGTCCGACCCACTCTTACATTGTGAAAGAGCTCTTCTCTTAAAGAGGACCTTTGGTTTAGGTTGACTTACACCAACTCTAGTAGGTGTCACTTCAGTGATTCCACCAAACTTATTTTTTTCCTAGACCTCAACATTTTCTCAAATTTTTCCACTAATGTATTGATCTCTCAGGACATGTCCAGAGGATATTGGACACTGGTCGTGTTGCAGAAACCCCTTGCCCTTTACAGAACCAAGGCTCTTATCTGTTGTCAGGGTATTGTTAACAGATAAAGTCGATAATATCGACTTACAAAACACTGCCCCTAGTGATAGTTTACTACAAGAATTGCTGTGCACCTTAAAGTAAACTTTTCGGAAGCTGGTGTGATCAGCTTCTTTGGAAGTTCTATGTTAGAGGCAAATGTGTCCCTACTAGCCCTATAAGGGAGACTGAATTTCCTAACTATTGCCCTCTCAATATTTGACCAGTTTTATGTCTGGCTGCCGCTAACATCACATCATCACAGGCTTCCTCTCTACCATCTACCTGGGGATCCCGACATGATGACACATACACTGGGAGTGCCCCAAGGGGAAACCTCCATCATTTTGCAGCATTCCCCTCTTCTTGTATCCCCTCGCTGGACCTGCCCAGCATGGACAAGGCCATGAGGTCAGGGATGTTGCACATTGCCTCGTGTTCTCACAGCCACAACCCCATGTGTTTCCATAGCCACAACCCCATGTGTTTCCATAGCCACAACCCCTTGTGTTTCCATAGCCACAACCCCATGTGTTTCCATAGCCACAACCCCATGTGTTTCCATAGCCACAACCCCATGTGTTTCCATAGCCACAACCCCTTGTGTTTCCATAGCCACAACCCCTTGTGTTTCCATAGCCACAACCCCTTGTGTTTCCATAGCCACAACCCCTTGTGTTTCCATAGCCACAACCCCATGTGTTTCCATAGCCACAACCCCTTGTGTTTCCATAGCCACAACCCCATTTGTTTCCGTAGCCACAATCCCATGTGTTCTTGCAGCTAAAAACCCCATGTGTTGCAAAAAGGCACCCATGACACCTGCTGCCCAGCTGTCATCAAGCCAGCCACTCCGTTCCTAGTAATCTACTGCCACCATACACATGATGTGGATGTTGTACAGCCAGATCCCCAAATGTTCATGTAGCCACATTCCCCAACTCTTCCTGTAGCCGCTTCCCCATATTTTCTTGAAACCATGTCCTCAACTGTTCCTGCAGCCAGACCATCACATGTTCCTGGTTCCATTTTTTAAAAACTAGATATCGATTTTGTAAATGATCTGTATTGGAAGCATTATTTCTTACTTATATAAAGTAACGCTACGACTTCAAACATGACTAGACTTCAACAATATATATTCCAACAATAACATGGATTTTCCTCTTCCTGGAGCCGATGCCACGTCTCTTCCTATTCCCATGATGTAAAACCTGTTCAATTCATTGTATTAAACCATTCAGCCTGTTTATCCTGCCTATAAATAGACTTGCCTTCCATGATAGCGCGGAGTTAATACGCTGTTTGATTGTCAAGGTACAAGAGTGACCTTTGACTGTCTTCAAAGTATGTCGTTCTATGAAAAGCAACGGAGAAATGAGATAACAGATGGGGTCTGCCCAATCACTGGAGGCGAATGTAGACACCGACTATCAACATCTGTGCACAAACGTCCTGCCGCAGATGACTGATGACCCCTCATCATTCGGCAGATGCATCAATATCACCCTAATCCTATTTGCTGTTTAACTTGCATCTTCCAATGTCAGAGGATTTGTAATAAAGGAAATGAAGGGAAACATGACGATGAAGCGAGGCTTGTTTGACTCAATGAGGGAAATATGTTTCCCCATTCACTTTGTCAGAACACATTATAGTATTTAATGGAGTTCAATACAAGAGTATTATCAGGGCTCGCTCTATGCTACCCTATAAAATCTGCATGTATACATCATACAGAATGAAATAAGAAAAAGATTGCAATCGTATCATACACTGGAAGCAGGTGAATGTGACTTGAGATTCATGACGCTTGTGGAATTACAGCGCCACACTGCAATACTAACAAATTCCTAAGGTTAAAAAGTTGCAAGGTGACAATACAGAATGGAATAACAAAAATAGTGCAATAATATCACATACAACTGTACACACTGGAAGGGGTTAACTATAACAAGAGCTCCATGGATTCATTGAAGAGCTTGAAATAATGACACCGTACCGTAACATTAACAAGTTGAAAAACTCTCCCAGTGGTCACAAGGTGACTATACAGTGATAACAAGAATGTAATTATGTTATCTACATTATTGGAAGTAGATGACTATAACTAATGCCCGATCACACAGGTTATAGTAAAATTATGGAATTACTGCACCACACTGCAACTTTACATAATTCCATAATTTTAAAAAGTGCAAGTGAGGGCTAAATAGTGACAAAACAGATTGTGAAATGAAAAGATTTCAATGATATAATTTGCAATTGTCCACACTGGAAGCAATTTAATATGATAAAAGCTCCATAAATTATGGAATTACTGCACCCTACTGCAACATTAACAGTTGCCTAAGGTTAAATAGTTTCAAGTGGTTATAAGTTGACATTACAGATTGGGATAAAAAGAATGCAATCATATCTTATATAATTATGTGCGCTAGAAGCAGTTGAATGGGACTAAAGCTCTGTGGCATTGGTTGACTGCACCGCCCTGCGACACTAACAATATCCTAAAGTTAAAATGTCACAAGTGGTCTGAGGGTGACAATTCAGAATTCGATAATAAGAAAAACAAATGTAATAATAAACTGTAGAAATGTAGATGTAGAAAATGCTGGAATTATGGCACCACACTGTACATCTTAGCCGGGAGTCCTCTTAATGTGTCCTTACAATGGGCAAGAAAAATGTGATATGAAGCTAGGCTTCCAAAGCATCTAGCACTCTAGAGGTGGGGAGCCTCATAGTATTCAAGAGAAAAAAGGGGGACAAGGGGAAGATTAACTAAGTATTTGCCCCCTTTACATACACTATTTGGCGGGAAAATGTTTGTGCCTACAAATTCTTTATTTTATTGGGTCTTTACTTGTTGTACAGCACATTGATACATGTATTTATAACTATTAAAGGGTTTTTCTTGGGTTAAAATATTAAAAATTAAAACTTCGAGGGGATACAACACACAGGAACACAACAAACTAAGAACTGACCAGGAAGCAGACAGCTCCATTCTCAGCATGGTGGCTAAACCAATGTACTGCAGTCCACTTAAAGGAATCCTACCTTCAGGAATCCACTTATTTAGGTAGGTCTGATGGTAGGTTACTCCTGGCAGCCTCATCCCTAATCTGTATCTGCCTTGTCCATGTAACTAGGCGAGTTAACTGCAGAGGATCCTCTGTGGTTAATTTGCATACTAGAAAGATAAGGTTTTAATTAAATTTCCTAGTAACATGGACTAACCAAATGCAGATTAGGGATGAGGCCTTTACCATTTACCTTGATCAGTAGATTCCCGATAGTAGTTTTTCTTTAAGTCAGCTGCAATACATTGGTTTTGCCACTATTCTGTCTGATTCATGTTCCTTTCTTGGTTCCTGAAGGCAGGTTTCCTTTAATGGGAGCTGATCTGTAGTAACCTGGTCTTACCACTACACATAGAATGGCGCTGTCTGCTTCCTGTGCCATTCTCTGCTCATCAGCTGATCTGTGAGGGTTGCACTAATCTGATATAGTGGATCTATATTATCATTAAGTTATCAATATTTTTAGCCCAGAAAACCCCTTTAAGTGTCAATTTTAGTCAAGACTATTGAAGCTCTTTACAAAATTAGCAGCATTTTTCTTTAGAGTTTTCAGAGGTCAAAACATCTGAACATAAGTTATGTAACGACCTTTAAGTGATTTTCTTGTATGAAGAGCTAGAATGTTAATTAACAGCGGTTTTTATTGTTGATATCATTTTTAATGACTTTCTAAAATACATTTAAGTGATGTTTTCGACGGAGGTTATTTTTAATTAGATTGTTAATATGTAGTAAAATTAATTTATGAATTTGGACGGAGTCATCTATGCAAATGGCAAGCGCATTGCAGAGTCCAGGGGTCATTTCTATTATCCCATTCACAGATAAAGGTTGTTCACGTGGCTATTAAATAAGATGAAATCCGGGGGTGGTCCACGTTATTGCGGGGCCTAAGGGGAAGGATAAATAGTTCCTTTTTACCACTTTCACTAATAAGATGTCTTCATTTTCTTCTCTAAATCACTACTGGAATGGTATTTTGAGAACTTTATAATATGGTAAGAAATTTACCTTTAATTAATGACCCAAAATCTACGGAAGCAGAAAAATCTTGACACATTATGAACATATTCCTTCTATAATGTAACTGTATCATGCAACATTTTGCATTTACTTTGAGAAAATTCTCAAATTGCAAACCCCTAGTGATGTTTACACAATAAAGATACTTTTTACCCACTTACTTTACAATTTTACTCAGTTTTATTGCTGTTTTAGCTCTAATCACTCAGTGATGGTCAGTGTAAGATTCCAGAGTGTGAGCGGGGACTCTCTAAGCAGACACTTCATAATTCCTATGAGATGCTGTGTGCTGACAATGTGCTTAGATTATCAGGGTACAAGGTTTATATACACTTTTATTTAGCTTCTGAACATTCACTAGTATGTGACACATAGAAAAAGAGAAATGAGACAGATCAGAGATGAGAGATTGTGAGATCCATGAGATGCATATTACACATAACATTCCTAGCTCTACTATCACAGCCATAACATACACTGTCAGCTCTGCTCTGCCTCCCTCACCTTCCCCCAGAAAAAGATCTCATCTGCCTGTAGCTTTTAGCTTTACTCTCATCACACTGTTTGCCGTTATTAAGTCTCTGTGTGAGCTCGTCTTGGAATGCAAAGGTGGAAACCGCTACAGAGAGGAGCTCAGTACAGCTTTTGACAAAAATCTGTCCTGCCCGACCCTAGACTTCTGATTTAGGGTCGGATCCCTGGGCAACAGAAACTGTATACAGCCAGGACTGATAGAGACAGGAATTATATCTGTGAAATGCTGTATTTTTGTTAATGACTAAGAGAATGTGTTATTTTGTTATCTTGAGTATATTTAAGAATCTTGTCTTTGTGGGAGGAATACCCCTTTAAGGACAGCCCTACTTTAGAAGCTTATCCACAATACACATGTCTCCCGATGGTGGAGTCTGACTACTGGGACCCCAAGCAACCGTAAGAATGGAAGTCCTGTGTATCGGGCCAGATGTGTTTCAGGGCTTGCTTTTTGTGGGACATGATCATTTTTGTAATGACACCTTTTTGGTATATTTTTACATGTTTTGGGCCCTCAAGACCCAGAAACATGTAAAAATATACCAAAAAGGTGTCATTACAAAAATGATCATGTCCCACAAAAAGCAAGCCCCGATACACCTCTGTTATAGAAAATCAGCTTAGTGTTTGTCCCACTGTGGGCATTTATTTTCTAGATGCAAGTGCTGTTGGAGTAGGGGGAGGGTGAGATGGTGTAACAGTCTGTAAAGCCTCATCACAGAGGGGATAGGGTAGCCCATCAAGCTAATTAGCAAAAGTTATTTTTAGAAGGGAGGCGGCCATGGATAACAAATATAAGAAGATGACCACAGTCACGGTGCCTAGATCTATGAGTAAGCGGATTCTTAAAAATAGTGTCTCTTCATACAGATGTCGCCATGGGTGTGAGAAATTACATGTAGAACACACAACTTGATGGGGACACTTCCTATAGATCACCTCTGGCAACGGTTTAGGTTCATCCCTAGACAACCACATGTCATCGTCTGGCTGCACCCCTCTGAAGAGGAGACGAACGAGAGGTTAGGGAACACTGCTCTCAAATATGTAGATCTTATTATGCTACGAGACCGAGACAGACAAAGCAAAGACGTCCAAACTTTGATAATTGAATGTAGGCCGTGTCTTCTACTCGCCCAGGCAATCTCTCACATCTCATCCTCAGAAGTAGACATCTTTCAACCAGATTTCATTACAAGGCCGTGGCACTGAATCATCTTAGCTATGATAATGACTCTATTATATGATATTTTTCTGTACTTTGTCATGTGGGAACGGGAAAAGTAATTTATTAGACTATAATGCCGGCATATTCCGGGGAGACGTTGTGAAGATTGAAGCGCATTTGCCACTGATTTGCAGAAAGAATGAAAACACAATGGCACTTGTGTATCTGAAGCCGTCTGGACAAATTCTCCCACTGAGCCATTTTGTTACCGTTATTAGTTTGCAAGTTCGGTAAATGATTTCTCATCTGATCCGCCCGTTACACTCGGCGCGCGCTAAAAATGAGATATTGATTTGGAGAGGAGATTTAGATTTAGGTTCTTTCGCCTGCAAATAAATAACGGGAATGAAATATGCACTTCGGTAAAGTATCCGGCAACTCAAAGAAAAAAAAAAAAGCCACGTATTAAATAATAAAGTAATGAGGGCATAAAAAGAGATAGTAAATACAAATATGATTAGATGCTGAGTTATGCGGAGGGAGGGGAGCGCTGCGGAGCATAGCCGGGCTGAATCATTTTAACTCTCCCACTCCATATATTAGTAATGTGACATAAATATACATGTTCTTAGCCGTGAAAGCAAATCTGAATAACACCAGAGGATGTGGGTCAGGAAGGGGCAGGTGTCTGTTTAGAGGTTGGTCACTAATTTACCTTGGTAAGTACTAACGCTAGTAAACTTTTTCTTAAAGGGGTATTCCCACAAATACAAGATGAATTTTGTAATGACACCATTTGTCACGGGTGCCCCTCTGATCCACATCTTGGATCACAAGCACACCCGTGCCCCTCTCCGTGGCGGCACCCCTCCGGCCTCACTTACCTCTCCACGTTCCTGCTCACGTATAGCCAGCGCGCGTCCCCGCTCCCTAGGGCATGCGCGCCGGCACTCACAAATTTAAAGGGCCAGCGCACCGCTGATTGGTGCTGGACACTTCCCGGATTCCCATAAAGGCCGGCTGCTCCCAGCATTCACCACCAGATATTTGAGCTTCATGCCAATGAGAAAGATTCCTCTGTGTGATACCTGTGTTCTGACCTCCCGTTGTGAGCCCGAATCTCCCTTTGCCTTCTTCGCTGCCAGCCCTGGCCTCCTGCTCCGTCCCCGACCTTGCATCATTGATGCAAGCCAAAAGATTCTGTACCTCAGCCTTGGCTGCCACCGCAGACAAGTCACACCTGTGGAACGACCTGGTGGCACCACGGTGGAGCAAGACCAACCCGCTTTGCGGCGGGCTCTGGTGAAGAACGGGTGCCACTTAGATTCCGGTCCCAGGTGTTGGCTTGTGTCATCGTCTGCAGTGGTCCAGGGGGTTCACTACCCCAGAAGCCTGACACCATTTTGGTATATTTTTCCATGTTTTGGGCCCTAAAATGAAATGGCACACAGGACTTCCATTCTTATGATTGCCTGGGGACACAGTAGTCTCCATCTTCAGGACACATGTGTATAGTGGATAAGCTTCTATAGTAGGGCTGCCATTTAAGGATAAATCCCACAAAGACAAGATTCTTGACTATACTCAGGATAACAAAGTAACACTTTCTCTAATTCGCTGTTATATCACATCACAGATATAATTCCAACCGTAAATCTAACTATGGTTGGATCCTTCTCATGAATAGCTTCTCTTGTTTGCACACTTCAGTGCTCTCTGCATCCTGCCCCTCCCCCTGCATTCCAAGACGAGCTCAGACAGAGGCACTTTCTGTCAGCAAGCAGCAGCCTTCAGAGACTTACTCTACAAGCTACAGACAAGATAAGTTTTTTATCCAAGAGGGCTGCTTATAGCAGAACTGACTGTGTGTGTTATATGTGAGTGAGCAGAGCTGAGACTGTCATTGTGTGTGATATCCATCTCATGGATCTCATCATCTCACACCTCTGATCAATCTCATCTCTCTTTTTCTATGTGTCAGATACTAGTAGATTATTCAGAAGCCAAATAAAAGTGTAGATAAATCCTGTATCCTGATAATCTAATCACATTGTTAGCACACAGCATCTTATAGCACAAAGGGTTCATGAAGAGTCTGCTTGGAGAGTCACTGCTCACACTCTGGATACAACAGCAATAAAACTGAGTAAAATTGCAAAGTAAACATCACTAGGAAATTGAAATTTGAGAATTTTCTTTTATGAGCAAACCCCTTTAAAAAGGAATGTGAATTAAATGCAAGTTGCATGATACAGTTACATTATAGAAGGAATATGTTCATAATGTGTCAGGATTTTCCTGCTCCCATAGATTTTGGGTCATTAATAAAAGGTACATTTCTTACCATATTATGAAGTTCTCAAAAATACTGTTTCATAGGCGAGTTAGCAGAGGTGAGAGTGTCATTGTGTGTGATATCCATCTCATCGATCTCATCATCTCTCATCTCTGATCTGTCTCATCTCACTTTTTCTATGTGTCAGATACTAGTAGACTGTTCAGAAGCTAAATACAAGTGTATATAAACCTGTATCCTGATAATATAAGCAAATTATCAGCATACAGCATCTTATATCACAGAGGGATCATGAAGTGTCTGCTTAGAGAGTTAGTTATAAGCAGACCATTAAGGTTCAAGTTTAGCCCAAAAATGGCGCGCATGTGCCACCAACATTCAAATAGCGACCCACTTGTACCGCCAGGACTTTAGAGAGTTAACAAACGCAATCAGTTTGCAAGTGAGAAGGCAAGTGGAAGTCTGAGTTTTGGGAGCCGAACCTGCGATGTTAGGCACGGACCTGAACATTGCAGGTTTCTGTCCGCTCATCACTTGACACTGTTTGTGGTCAGTTGCAAATTGGAAAAATTATTTGCAACTGTAATTCCACAAATTCTCAACATGCATGGCCTTGAAGACTGTGTACACCTGATAGGTGGCTTGCATAGGCAGTTTGTTTAAAGGGAACCTGTCATCAGGAGGGTCATTTTTACATGACAGGTTCCAATAGCCTCTGTAGTGTTGATTTTAAAAATGCCTTTGTTGTGAATCTGAATAATTTCAGTGCTTTTTAATCTTTTCTGTAACATTACCTGCTCCCTGCCAGGAGTATGTGCTGAGTCCGGGAGGGAGCTTGAGAGCAGTTCAAATGAGAATTGCCTGCAGCTGTGATCTGACGTAAGCAGGGAAAGTGGAGGGGCTTAGTGTGGAGAAGGCATTGCTGAAAATATGACTTGCGCAATTGGAACTGCCAACCCCCCTCCCCAGGACTAACTACATGATGCTGGCAGGGAACCAGATAGTGTTAAAGAAACAATTAAAAAGCACTGGAATTATTCAGATGCAAGACAAAGGTATTTTTAAATCGACAGTAAATAGGCTATTGGAACTTGTCATCATATAAAAATGGAACTCGTCATCATATAAAAATGGAACTCGTCATCATATAAAAATGACCTTCCAGGTTCCCTTTAAAGATATATATTCCTCTTTCTGACCCATGTCTATGACTCCCCACATATTGTAGTAGCTCAAAGCAAAGACTCCAAAACAGCCCAGTCTACAGCACAGTCCTTTTGTGAGAGACTTGCTATATACATTTCTTGCATTGAGCTCCCTCTAGTGGTGGCAGCAGATAGCTAACCTTTTACTGACTTTGTAAGAAGAAAGTAGGGATGGAAATTACTATTTCACTCTCAGAGTGAATCTCAGACCACCAAAAAAATTGAATCCTTATACTGTCCACCGCAAGAGATAATATAAAGAATAATGAGCCCCTAAACCACCATATGTACTGGAGTCTACTCTTTTTAAAAATTCAGCTTTTGCCCACGCTACCATCTCTGCATTATTCTAACATGACACGTTAGGCTCTGAAAGGATTTTCCCAGCAGTTAACAAGTATTCAGGAGCATCTATATAACATCTATATGATATGTTTGCAATGTGTTTCCCGGGTATCATGTAATTATTAGCAGAGATACAATGTATATAGGTCTTTGTATATAGCCCATTAAGCATCAACTGGTTGTGCACTTGTATCTCCCTGACCCATACCAGTACTATGGATATTAAGCACATGGACACGAGCAAGTGATGCAAGCAATTGCTAACCTTGATGCTTTCCTGCTGGTTAAACACAATAATACCTTGTAGTGATTCTTGGAGCTCTACACCATAAATAATGAGTTAATTAGACTTTTTTTCCCTAGCAACACTCAGTCCTTCCTGACCTTGTCCATCCAGGGTTATTTATAATGGTCTGACAGATGTTCCCTTTTCTCTTGTTTTTGTCTCTAATTATATATTTAAGGAACATATCCTTATCTTTTCTTATCAGTGTCTACAGATGCTGGGGTAGTCTTTTAAAGGGAAACTGTCACCAGATTTTAATAACTCTAATGACAAGTTCCCATAGCACTATACTAACTTGTGCCCACACTGATTTTAACAAAAAAAAAATGCATAGTTCCTATCCCCAGAAAATGAAGTTTGTAAACCTACCTGGCACCCTGCCTGAAGGAGCAGGATGAACTGAGGGTGTGTACTATTCATGCACGGCAGTGTATCTCTCACCTCATGTTTGCTCTTCCCCTCCTCCTCATCACCCAAAGAGAGGTGGAGGGGGACTCCCCTGCAAACATGAGGCAGACATGAGCTGAGACACAGCTCATGCCTTGCATAAATAGCACATGTCCTTGAGACACCCTGCTCCTTCAGACAGGGTGCCAGGTAGGTTTACTTAAAAAAAAAGTTCATTTTCTGGGGATAGGAACAATGCATTATTTAGTTAAAAACAGTGTGGACACAAGTTAGTATAGTTCTAGTATAGTTCTCTTTAAGGTTAGTTGTGTCCAGTTCCATTGTCTTCATGTTTTAAAGGGGGTGTTATTGTAACATTTTATCTTGGGGATGGAGGAGGGTGTCTGTGAAAAAAATTATATTTCTGTCCCATTTGTTGATAACCCCATATTGCCGAAACATCAAGTTACAATAAATGTAATTTTTTTTTAATTAAAAAAATTATTAGAATTGATACAGTTTTTGAAAGATTACTCAATTTATTAAACATTATTAAACCCTTTAAGCGTTGTCCCATTGTTAATACTTACCAGTATTTAAGCTTTCACCAATCACTAGAAACAGGTGTCCCATACCCCCTATTTGAATGGAGAGGTGACTATCAATGTGCGAAATTATTCCAGTTACCTTCTGTAAGACTGCCATAGGCCCAAAAGGTTTTAAATGGAGCAGCAACCCCAACGCTCTACATTTAAATGGGGGACATTGTAGCCTTTTCTTCTTGTTGTTTGGGGTTCTAGTAGGTAGATCCCTAATAATCAGACCCTCATCCAGTAGATAGGTTACAAGTGTTGACGACTAAAAACTCTTTCAAGAACCATAGAATAAGTTTAAGTTTTTGTCTCACAATATCAATCGCACATAAAAGATCAAGCATCACTCGATATACAATAAGATGGCCTATATAGATTATTTTCTTTTGCATTACTGTTATATCCATTATACCTAAAAAAAAAAAAAGAAGATCCTCAGCGCCTTGTTTGATCAAATTTTGTACACCTGTCCGCCAACAGTAAGGCAAACTCATTGGAAGCCTAAAAATTTTACTCAAAATGGAACCAGCTTAATTCTGTTCTAACCAATACAGGAAGTCCCCGACTTAAGGACACCCGACTTGAAGACGACCCCTAGTTACAGACCGACCTCTTTGACCACCGTGACCCCTGGTGAAGGTCTCTGGATGCTTTACATTAGTCCCAGGCTGGAATGATCAACTGTAAGTTGTCTGTAATGAAGCTTTATGGATAATCCTTGTTCCCGTTACACCATAAAATTTTGAAAATCCAATTGTCACTGGGACAAAAATAACTTTTGTCTGGAGCTACAATTATAAAATATATCAATTCCCACTTACATACAAATTCAACTAAAGAACTCAAAGGATCTATCTTGTGCGTAACCCAAGGACTGACAGTAATAAAATAGGACAGATGGAGACGATTCCAACAAAGATGGAGACTAAAAGATCTAAACAAATGAAGAACAAATTTACAGAATAAAATCTATGGAAATGCTCCCATCGCCCTCTGTTAAGTATTGGTGGCACCAGTCAAGGGTTATTTAGAGTTATATATAATGTATAGGTCATGTGATGGATAGTCTTCTGAAATGGAATATTTGTAATCGATCAACTCCGGTCATGGATTGTTTGAAACCTCCCATCAGTGTCGGACTGGGTTTTCTTAGGCCCACCAGAGAAAATCAATTTGGGGGCCCACACTTCATTATCCCCAAGGAAATATACTCTAGCAGTCTCCAAATTGTGGTGTTTTCTAATGGACCTCTGGGGTCAGAATTGGGTTGAGCAAGGGCCCACCGGAGAATCCTCTGGTCCTCTGGTGGGCCAGTCTGACACTGTCTCCCATGATAGGTTATTTGATGGATTATCTTCAGGGAAGGATGTTTGCCTCTAGTCCTGTATGGATGGTCTCCAATCATAACTTATTCATCGAAGATTCTTTATGGATTATTTATATTAGATCATCTCCATTATTGGATTAGGTATAATGGATCGTCTCCATGCAGGGTTTATTTACAGTGCATCATCTCCAGTCATGGATTATTTTTAATGAATCATCTTTAGATCTGGTTTCTTTATAATGGATTATCTGCATTCCTGGATTGTTCGTAAATTGATCATCTCCATACATGGTTTATTTGATGAATCTTCTCCAACCAAGACTCTTTCTAACATATGATGTCCAGTGATGAACATCTGCACTAGATCATCTCCGGTCACTGATGGACCATCTCATCTTATATTTACATAAAAATCTGTATTAGTAGTTCCAATACTTGTTATTAGATCTCACCCTCATCAGAGGTTTATGTTAATCATAAAATCAGAGGTTTCCAGGTATATCAAACAGTTTAGCAGGAGGCATCAAAGACTTTCACTTTCATTACAACCCAATAAGTGGAAAGGTATATTGTGGATGGTCCATTCCAAAATTTCTGACCTTCCTTCCATAGTAACAGAAATAAAAGATTGCCCGTAACATGGGCAGTGGTCAATTTCTACCTCCTGTATATTATTTGGGCTCATACAAAGTACTTATCTTCTAGAATTGGGGGGGTCATCAATTTTGAGTTTACATAAGACGTGGCTTATTCCCCCGGCTCGTAGCAGAATATACACTCTGGATTCTGTTCTTCGACTGGTTCCACTTGAATGGTGACCGAATGGAAAGGGAAGTTGTCAAATATATTTCTTGTAACATCCTTCAAGATTCTCCTTGAGTCTTCGGAGGCATCTTTAAAAATAAGGGAAAAGCAAAGATTACTAGGGATTAGTACAGTATTTTTCGGACTATAAGGCGCACCGGATTATAAGGCGCACCTGGTTATAAGGGTGAATGACCAGCAGGTGGCAGACTTGTGCACAGTTCAAGGCAGCTGTTGTCTGTAAGTACGGTTCATATATAAGGCGCACTGGACTCAAAGAAAATCAAAGGTGCACCTTATAGTCCGAAAAATACGGTAACCACCTCTGCTATTCCAAGAAGTCCTTGGTCCTATATCAACAAAGCGAGGTGACAACTCCCCCCAGCCCCTTCCATTTTTGGTCCCAGATAACCCCTTTATTTTATAATCATATGTCACTGTGACTCTAGCTCGTGCTAGTCCTTGCTATCAAGACTCCAGTAAAGTTAACTTTCCCATTATTTCATAGGGCCTTGTTCCAGAGATTGCCTTCATAAAGCCTCTTATGCAGAGTCTATATGATTGACGGTTCGCCGGTGATAGACATTTCTCCGTGGCAGACAGAACTTGAGCTATTGTATATACTGATAGAAAAATCCCATAGCGGAGCAGCCAGACTCAGCAGTAAAGCACATTGTGATGAAAGCTGTTGTCGGGCTGAATGACAGGTAAATCATTGCTAGAAAAGCACAAAAAATGGCTTTATTGGCCAACAATTGAACTTTTGTTCCATGCACACATACATTTACTGACCTGTAGCAACGTGAACCGAGACGATGACTTGGTTCATTGTTAGAGCCAAGAGATGTAGGCTGTGTACCGATTTAACCCCATTCACGGCAAGAATACTCTGCTTCACAACACCGTAATTAATCCCTCGAGGAACTCCTGTAGGGCAAAAGCATGTCCTGTAAGATCCATGTTTAATGGATTGGGCAGGGGACCTAAATATCAGCTATGTGTTCACGTCAATGAGGAACGTTTAGAAAACCCAGTGTCAGACATAGGATAAAATACCCCCAGGGGACTAACTGGAGGTCCTGCAGAGTTATATATGTAATCTATATGAGTTATGGCTCATCAACTACAGAAATTCGGACTGCTATACTTTGACATTGTCTAATCGTAAGGCAGGGCCGGTACTACACAAAGTGTGACCCTAGGCAAAACTAAAAATAAAAAACTAAAACCAAAAAACACCCGGACTTCAAACAAGGGGTATTAAAAGAGCAATACATTGGGGCAGATTTACTTACCCGGTCCTGTCGCGATCCCGCGGTGCGTTGTCCGACGAGGATTCGGGTCTATCGCGATTCACTAAGCTCGCGCGCCCGAGTTCCTGCATCCGTCGCTTCTGCGCCGAGGTCCGCCGGAGTTCAACTGCTTGTTCCCGTTGCTTGTAGGTGCGTGTCTTGCGACACATTTCTAAATCTTAAATCCTGCGCGTTGTCCGAATCCGTTGGGTTGATGCACCAAAATCCGATTGTGTGCGACAAAATCCCGGGCCAATTCGGCGCAAAATGGAAACCTCACGAAAATGTGCTCCATGGATCCTTAGTAAATGAGCCCCAATGTCTGCCCAACAAAGTCCACATCCAAGACAGGGGGCCCTGGGCAAATGCCCAGTTTGCCGGCCCCTAATGCCTGCCCTGCTGTAGGGACACCCACTGACAATAAGAAAGGTAAAATTCTAGTTGTCAATGTTAATATGAGGAAAGAAATTCTGTAACTACTAAATCAGACATGTCAGAAAAGGAGATAATAACCATATAAAAATATTAACATCTTCACTCACCTTCCATTAACACAAGTAGAACATCTCGTAGGACGGTTATGGTTGTGGCCAGCACAAACACGGAGAATATAAATGTACATATTGGGTCGGCTATCTTGTACTGTGGCTAAAAGATACAATTACAGTCCATATTGTCGTCATTATAATCTTCAGAATTCTTTCAAAGCTTTACTCCAACAAATCATTACTTAAAGGGGTTAATTTTAGGGGGCCACAAAACGCCTTTAACATAAATAATTCCCACCACCTTGTCCGCTTTATCAAAAGGTCCTATGATTTTCTACATGCGCCCTCCAACTTGCCTCGTAGAACAGAATAATCCATTTTCTATCCGTAGAAATCACAATCATGACTCTGGATACCTTGGCCAGCTAACAAATTATAGTGATCTGTAGCCAGAGAACATCTTACAGATGCTATCATTATAATAATTAGCACAAATTTGGATCAGGAGGCTGAAAAATGCTACAAAAAGAAGAATAAGGCACAGGCACAGTACAATCCAGTCCACTGCTGGGAGTGGGAGAGATATTTCATACATAGATCCCATCTCGTTTTGTTTAAGGACATCTACCCCCTGATTACTGATGGTAGAGTGTCCTTAACAGGCTGTTCACAATGTCTAGAGGATGGGGGACCGTGTTTTATACGTATTTCAGTGCTTTAATTGGCAAAATAATAACTTTTTAAAAGTGCCCGAGGCGCTCAGGCACACAGTGCCCTGACAGAATCCTATGTGTAGTCCAAGGGGTTGGGCTTTGGTTTGGATGCATTTAAAAAAAACAACACGTGACTTGTCTGTGCTGCAGACTCCTCAGCTCTTAGTGCTCCCATACAGTTCCTCCCACCTGCCCCTTCACAGAGGTCACAGCCTGGTGAGCTTACATAATTGGGGGAGGGAGGAGCTGTACAGTAGCACGAAGATGGAGGCAGCCTGCAGTACAGACAGGTCACATGTTGTTTTTTGAAATGCATCCAAAGATAAGCCCAACCCCTGGGACTACACAGAGGATTCTGTCAGGATGCAAGGTAAGTTATAACACACAATCATATTGTAATGCAAATGCTTAGATAAAGCAGAAAGGCAGATTTGAAATGCAGGTGTAATGGGCTTCTACAACCTGTCTTTAGTGAAAATTAGGTCCCTGGTGACAGGTTCCCTTTAAAGTCCACGGAAGCATAGAGGCACTCAGGCACCATCTGTCTGAGCCCCTCCAGCACTTTTACAAAGAAAGTTATTACTCCAGCAATAAAAATGGCAAAATACATGTAAAACACAGTCGTCCCCCCCCATCCCCTAGAGCAGCCTATTTAGGACACTCTAACACCAGTAATCTGGTGGTAGATGTCCTTTAACTTTTTTAGATGTTTTAATATTCCCTTGCTTCCTTCCCGCAGGACAGTATTAGGTAGCCACCATCTTTCAAGATTGGTCTGAAGCGAATCAGAAAAGTTATAGAATCCAACGAATGGATTCGCTCATCTAATGGAACATACAAGATATTTAAACAGTTCCTTTGGCCATGTTCTATAATAAACTGACCTTGAAGTATATGATGAGTGCGCTAATGAGAACGCTGATGCTCTGAAACAGGTCTCCCATGACATGGATGAAGGCGGCGCGGATACTGGCATTCGTCTGCGGCTGGTAATCAGGTGCCATATGTTGATGTTGACCTCCTGAGTGACTGTGACCATGGCCTGTATTATGCAGGACCAAAGCCAAGCTGTCAAGACATAACAAGGAGAATGAGCATAAACACGTGAATTCTTATAAGCCGCGTGGTCAGGATTAGGCGAGGATCGAAGAAAGTGTTTGTTGGAAAGTTGACTTGATTACAAGTAAGAATATTTTTATATTTATTCTTTGTTATAAATTATTTGCTAACTATGTGCATCGTTATAAGATATATGTGAACATAGATCATTTAATTAGCATTCAGTGTGAGAGGAAATGGATTTAGGGGAATATGTGAAGTATATATTATCAAGAATAGCACAGCCAAAACACTTTGAGTAACTATTTCACTGCTGGTTTCTACTACTTATTCCATGCTCCATGTTCCTAAATGTCATGAAAGCAGACAGACTAGTCACTATATAGGACCTGTGTGAATCTCACTGGATTTACTGCTAGAAAGTACTTAGAAATAAGAAAACACAATAAATAAGTCTCTTAAATGAGAAAACACAATGCATCATAAGAATTGATGGCATCCTAAATCTGACTCATCTTCAGGGCAGAGACCGGAAGAAGTTAAAGGGTTTGGCCACCTTGGCTTAAATTTAAAAGAACTATGGGCATTTGTTCTGGAAAAAGGTACCATCTACCACCCACTATGGCCAGTACCAGGTGAATTTACTCACCCGGTCTCTTTTTTATGTCATGCCCCCCGGCTTTCAGCATTGCCCTGGAGTTGGCGGGGTCAGCTGGGCGCCATCTTCCAAGTGACTTAGCTCTGCGCATGCGCTGTGCTTCAGAGCTGTGCCTCTGTTCAATGAGATGCAGCTATGAACGCTCACAGCACAGGCTACACCGCAGGAGCATGCACAGGTAGGGAGGAACGTCACATGGGCCGGACAGGCCAGACAGCAAAGAGAGGAAGAAAGAACAATGAGAAGAGACTGACGGATTGCTAATCAAGAATGGGACAATTTCTAATAAAGGTCTGTTGATGTTGATAATCCTGCTCCAAATGGCCAACCCCTTTAATCTCTGCCCTCCTTACTGCAGCTGAGGAAGATTTCTGAAAAGCAGCTTTAGAACATAAAATTCTATAACTCTAGAAAGAAAATAGTGAGTTATGCTTTAAAATTGGGAGAAAAGGGGGTACCAAAGCCCCTGCTTTAGGATGAATATAAAGTATGCCTTTATGTACAACTAGCATTTTGGGAATGTGTCATTTTTGTGTCAATTGCTTGTAAAATTTTATTTTGAACAACTTACACAACATTGGCGCCCAATGCACAAGCAGAAGTCATGAGCATAACAGCGCCATCAATGGTGTAATCAGGATGGAGGATTCTTTCACAGGCCAGGTAGACCAGCACCCCTGTCACCACCCAAATGGTGATCATGGAAAGCAAGGCGCCAACTATTTCTAGATAAAGATAGAAAGGCAGACATTTTTGATGGATAAACTCAGTTGATACATACAGGGGCAACTATTTGTGACTTGTAGGGAAGGGGTGTGGGTTATCTGAAAACATGTGACCTCCTTAGTTGTATTGATGGGAAGTTCAGCTCTTCTTAGTAAGCTGGATCATTAGGCTCCACTCACTCAGAAGATCCGGCTATTCTGGCTCTTGAACGGCTGGCTTCCTATTAAATATATAATAGGAAGCCTCAGGCCAGTCAGTCACCCCAAACCACTCCACTTTTAACCCCACTCCACAAACCCAGGGACAGCCCTGTGGGCCACCGGGAGCTGGGGAGGGGGTAAGTACAGGTCTGTGGTTTTGTACAGCCTGCCCCCCACTACATTTTCATACTGTCGGACGACCCCTTTAAGTTTGTGTAAAAATAAGGAAGAGTTAAAGGGGTGTGAATACTTTTGCAAACCGCTGTAAGTTCATGGGAGAACCTCTTTAGGACTCTTGTTACAGTTTGCCTTGATATTGCCTATGATGTGTTACCTGCTCTGTACCATCCGTATGTGAATCTTTTTGTCGCAGGTTTTGAAGACAACCACAAGGAGCAAATACTTATTAAGAAACTAGAGAGATCCACAAAAAGATGAGCGGCATCAGCGACGACAGCCAGGCTTCCTGCGATGTAACCCCCTGCAATGGAAGAGGCACTAGATGAGCAAGCTAGAAAAATGTGAGGCCTACTCGGGGGCGGGCTGAGAGTGGACCGGGCCTTGGGGCAATAATGGATGTAGCATCTACTCAGTCATCTCAGTTAGCGCCTGTCTCTTTTCGGGCAGGTTTTAATGCATGAATAGCTAATTTTTGGTCTTGTCACAAGACCTATAGGGTTCATGGCATTGACTAGGCCTACCCAAGATGGCTGATTGCGTAGACACTACAACAAGACACAAGAACTAAAGTTACCTGCTATTTCGGCCACAATAAAGGCCAGACAGATGGCTGCCGCGATGTACAGCTTCTTTCTGGCCGTGTGATGCTCCTTCTGTCGGGCCTCATAAGCCTTTGTGTTATTGTTGTGGCAGTGATACGGGACGACCGATTCTTCTTCTTGTTGTTTCTCCTTATTGTTAGTTCTTTGTTCTCCACTGGATAAAAAAAAAAACAATACAATACAGAAAACTCAGCGGGATGGTGTATAATGCAGGATCATGTCTATTTTGTTCTGAGGGAAGGGACTGGGTCTGGTTCTCATAAGATACCATCACATGTTACACAACTTCAAAGGGGCTTTTGTTATAAAACAAAACATTATAAGTTTCAGCTCAGATAAACTTAGATGAGGACTGTGGAAAGTAGACTTCACAGACTGGAGATTCTAGGATTAGAGACCAGCCAGGTAGAGGCTTTATAGTTAGGGAGTATATAGCTGGAGACAATAGATAATGGTATAGTCAAAGACTGTACATGTAGAATTGATGTAAAGACTGTTAAGTTCACCGAAACCTATAATGAAGAATTAGGCTCACAAGCCATCACCAACCTGTTATTTCAGGTAAGTCTTGCCTTGTTGGCCTAATCAATCATGTTCTCTTTAAAGATTGTATAGTAAGAGATTGCTTTGAAGTGCAAACATTTACATTGATGTATATAAGATGACTGTATGCTATATAATGTGCAGCATAATATGTATATAATGGTGCACATCCTCCATTCTTTACTGTGTGAGGTCGGATGCTGGGGCCCCTTGACAGAGTGGGTTCCGTAGCAGCTGCTATGGCTACAACCACTGTAGTTACGCCCCTGGTGACTTGACAGAGTTATGTTGCATGCTCTATGTTAAAGGTACACCTAAAAAACAGTTGGTGCCCACTTCCCGAGCAGTGCAGCGGGCACCAGATAATGGAAGACAGTGGGGCACATTTACTTACCCGGTCCAGTCGCGATCCAGCGATGGGTTCTCCGACGCTGATTTGGCTCCGGCCGGGATTCACTAAGGTGGTTCCTCCGACGTCCACCGGGTGTCGCTGCTGTGCTGAAGTCCACTGGAGTTCACGGAAGTTCACTGTCCTATGCTGGGTGCAGGTAAGTGCGTGTCAAGCAACACTTTTTTAAAAAAAATACGGCGGTTTTTCCGAATCTGTCGGGGTTTTTTTGACGGCCACGCCCCCCCCCCCCATTTCCATCGCATGCATGCTGCCGCCGATGCGCCACAATCCGGTCGCGTGCGCCAAAAACCTGGGGCAATTCAGGGAAAAACGGCGGAAATCGGTAATATTCGGGAAACCCGGCGGAAAAACGTGATTCGGGCCCTTAGTAAATGACCCCCAGTATTCAATAATCTTCACATTCAAGAGGCAAACTGCAATTGGGGCCATTAAGGTCTCTCTGTGCCCCGAAATCTCATATTTATGAAAATCTAGAAATTATTATCCCCTGTAGTGGACCATAAGTGTTTACTTTACATTGGCTATAAAAAGCCATTTTTTACCTGGACTGCTGGGTCACTTTAGCTCAAAATGCTCTAAAAATATTTTGAAAAATGTATTTGAAAATGTTATTTTTTATTGCTTAATCATGCAAACCCTTTAATATGTGATTGTGGCCTGTGTGTGCAGAACATAGCTTCTGCTTAGCCAGAGCGCTATTAGGAAATTATAACAAAGGGCAACGCAACATACACAGCATTATCGGAATTGGATGGTTTTGATTTTTGTGCTTATTGTACAAGTGGAGGATCTTTATTGTATTAGCCATTGTATTCATGACCTAGACTCACAAACAATCCATAATTATGGAACAAAGAGAGTTTTTCCTGGAGAACGTGGATGATCTCGATGGCCGCTCTTGTGACCCTCTTAATGACTCCTCGGAGCACTTTGCAGATGGATTTAAGAATATTCATTGAACAATGGGCAACTTTCCAGAGTCTGGATTTACAACGCACAATATAAATCACAATCCGGAGGCAAGAAGGAGACAGTCGGCTTCAATAATTAACATTCCACAACTTCTTCAGGGTTTCTCATTGAGAAAAACACTGACACGTTAAGTCGAATATCATTTTTGAAAAGACACGAAACTATTTTTCTTCAATCACAGATAAAAATACCCACTGTGATAAAAGGATAATGTAAACTGGTGATACAGTGAAAGTGGCTTATTTACTAAGGGTCCCGCGGGTGCACTTTCCTCGGATATTCCAACGTTTTCAGGGATTGCGCCGCTGGGACGGGTAATTAGAAGGGGATTTTGCGCAAATGATCGGATTATGGCGCAATCGTGCCGACTTTCATGCAACAGAAATCGGGGAGCGTGCCGTCGGACAATCCAACGGATTCAGACTAAGCGCGGGATTTAATTTTAAAATTTTGTCGCAAGACAACGCGCTTACATACACCGGGAGGAAGATGGTGACCTCTGTCGGACCTGGGGAAGCGACACATTCAGGAAATCGGGCGCACGATCTTAGTGAATCGCGGCAAAGTGCATTGTCGGCGGACAATGCACTTGCGGGAACTCCTCCGGACCGGGTAAGTAAATGTGCTCCAATGTCTTTGTGTGTGTATTGAAAGTTGCCAGAATGACTGAACGTGTTGTTGGGTGGCTGTGTAGTTACTGGTAAAATTCCCATCATTCCAAATAAATGCGTTTCGACACAAAGTGTCTTAATCATGATCTGATTAAGACACATCATTTCGAAACGCGTTGATATTTTCACCAGCTGTATGTGTCTACATGAATTTTACTCAATAAAGGAAGATTTTTTGATATCGGATCATCTCCGAGTTTGGTACAGCGTGCTGGATTCCATACCCTTACTCGATCATTAAGATAGTTCTGATCCGGTTGTTTAGAGGTGTTGGGTGCAGTGGTTATATAAACAATGTAAATGCGTACATGGCGAACATCTTCTAGTTGACCCACAAGTTAAAAGAATAGTTTAAACTGCAGACAAGTAAAGATGGACCCTTCATTACACAACCCTTTGCCGACCCCAAAAGAAATCCAGTGTCATGGTGTCAGCTACGTGTCATACCATTGAATTCCAGCTACATTCTGTAATTAATGAGGTTGCGTATCGTTAAGTTATATCCGGTACACGGCCACCATTTGAGAGCTGCCATTGGATCAAGGGTCCGTTTTTTCCAATGGGAAGGTGGTCAAAGACCAGAACTGTATCAGCAAACAATTTATCTCTTATGGTTCAAAAGTTACCAACACATTTTCAACAACAACCAGGAATGTTCCCTGTGAAGCACAGCTATGTGACGTGTTGTCCCTGGTGCTGAACAAAGAGTTGAAGGTGCTGGATCCAAACGTTATGAACCAGCATGAGATTCTATGGAGTTGATAACTTTTGAAGCACCAGAGATATTACAGATCTTATTACGGCAATTGATTTCTGAGACAATTCCAGTCTTCTTTGCCATGTTACATGACCACCTTCCCCTTGATCCAATATTTTGACTTTCAAGATGGCAGCCATATTATGGACATAACCTTAAGATAGGCCTTCTTACCCATTACTTGCTGGGGAGCCAGATATGTCTGAAATAAAAGGGAGTCCAGACTCACCCTTGGGGAAAATGTGCAGCAATCCCCGACTTAAGAACACCCGACTTACATACGACCCCTAGTTACAAACAGACCTCTGGATGTTGGTCATTTACTGTACTTTAACCCTAGGCTACAATGATCAGCTGTAAGTTATCACAGATGTTTGCAATTAAGCTTTATTGTTAATCCTCGTACTTATTACAACCCAAATTTTTTTAAATCCAATTGTCACTGAGACCAGAAAATTTTTGTCCGAGGTTACAATGATAAAATATGCAGTTTCGACTTACATACAAATTCAACTTAAGAACAAACCTACAAAATAATCTTGTACATAACTCGGGGGCTGCCTGTATACCATTAAGAACCTGTATCCTCCATCCCCAACCGTATATGATCATGTATCCAGGCTAGAGGAGCCAACAGGGTCCTAGAGCCTCCTCTCTGACTTCAAGCTTGAATTGTTATATATGAAAAGAATGTTTTGTTCCATTCCACAATATATATTCCCCATGAAACCATTAGACGTAGCTTGTGACCGACATCTCCTGTGGTCGGTGGCCTACTGTGGACTTCTCCAGGCATCCAGGATCTCCGTGTATGTCCAGCGGCCAGGTATGGCCGGGGTCACAGGTGCCCATCATCTGTGCCCCGCAGCAGTAACCTATAATTGTCCTCTCCTCATACAATAAAGCAGGACAGCTCGTATTATCAGACGCCATTGTTTAGAGCGCTCATAAAGTCTCCCTTTGTGCTTCCTTGCCTCGGGCATCCACAGATACATCCAGTAACACTGCGCACCACGTCTTTAGGTCACATCGAAATAAGTATCTGGGACACTGGGAATTGAAGTTACATCTTTTTTATTATTTAGCATCTCTATGACCTACTCCTAGCCATATGGGGGTCACTGACTGTAAGAAACTATTCTGGAGCTTATTAAAGGTGAGGTGCACCCATGAATAAGCCTTGGATTAGTCTTGCTTTATGTCTAGGTTTGTACTTTGCTGCAGTCAAGGGCATAACTTGGTAGCAGTTATAGCAGCCGCTTTGGGGCCCTGAGGACTGTACGGCCTTTTGATCACTTTTTATAGAATTTTTTATATTTTTCAAAATGGAAAAAAAAGTGCCACTTTCATCTTTGGACACTATTTTCCATTAAGAGGTTAAACGCCGGGAAAATCGTTATTATATTTTGATAGATCGGACAGATGGGACGCGATGATACCAAACATTTTTTATGATTCTTACTGTTTATTTGCTTTTATATGTGATCTAAAGAAAGGGGGGTGATTTGAACTTTTACTTTTTTTACTATTTTTTCATATTTTTTTAAATTATTTTACCATTATTTCAGACACTCCAGGGTAATTTAACTCTGCAGGGTCTGATTGCTAACACTATATACTGCAATACAGCTGTATTGCAGTATATAGCAATATTACAATGATTTCTAATAGCCTGCCATCTGCTGGCTATTAGAGATCATTGCACATGGCAAGCCTATGAGTCTCAATGAGACTGTAGCACATAACAGGTTAACTGCCGCAATCGGTGCCAGCACCAACCACGGCAGTAACAGGCGGGTGTCAGCTGAATTATACAGCCGACACCAGCTGTGTATGGAGAGAGCTCAGCTCGGGAAGGTGCTAAAGAAATCTGCTCATGTTTCCTTCTTTTCCCCCTGCCTTTCTTCCTTATTTAAGTAGCTTGTGTAAATCAGCTTTCTGTCCTGTATCCACTGACAGCTGAGAGATGAAGGAATCTGATAAAGTGTCTGATGACTTAACTCTTTACAGACAAGGAAGTATATGACAAAGTCTACTATTATCTAATATTCACTTACCGACTTTATAATTGTAGCTCCAGACAAAAATGTGTCTTTTTCAAAGTTTTGTGCTGTCATAAGTACAAAGAGCTTCATTAGAGACATCTTACAGCTGATCATTGCAGCCTGGGACTAAAGTAAAGCATCCAGAGACTTCACCAGAGGTCACAGTGGGCAGAGGAGTCCGTCTGTAACTAGGGGTCGTCTGTAAGTCCATACTGTTCAAAAGTATTCTATACGGTATGAAGTTTGATTTTTTTCACTATATGGAGTGCTGCTGAATTCTTTTTTTCTATATACTCATGAGGAAGGACTTTTCCTTGTTGGCTAGCACCCTATATTTTCATTTTGCAGTTCTGCAATAGATTCTCTTATAATTAGATAGATAGAAAATAAACATCCGTGTGCCCTTACTTTCGATGTACAGCTGAAGCTCGGTCCCTTATTCTATGCTGTATGACCAATCTGTTCTAGTATATCTGTTTACCTATCAATCTACTGTATATTTTGGACTATAAGGCGCACAAAAAAAATCCTTTGTTTCTCTAAGAAATCAAAGGTGCGCCTTATAGTCCAGTGCGCCTTATATATGAACCGTACTGACAGACAACAGCTGCCTTGAGCTGTGCACAGGTCTGTCACCTGCTGGTCATTCATCCTTATAATCAGGTGCGCCTTATAATCCGGTGCGCCTTATATATGAACCTAGATGTTTTAGCAGGCATTTATCGAAGATGCGCCTTATAATCCGGTGCGCCTTATAGTCCGAAACATACGGTATCTGATAAAGCAGCAATGCACCACTGCTTTATGAAAATTATTTTAAAGGACATCTACCACCAGGATGAAGGATTGTAAACCAAGCACACTGACATACTTTTGTGTATCCCCTCTGGCCGGATCTGCTCTTCCTCTAGCTTCTTATGTCCAGGTTTTTACTTAAAAAGGCATTAAAAATTATGCAAAGGAGCCTAAGAGGCTCCGGCCTCAATCAACAGTTATGTAGCCGGAGCCACTCAGGCTCATTTGCATAATTTTGGAAGCAAGGGCACAAGAAGCTAGAGGAAGAGCAGATCCTGCCGGGGGACACACCAGTATGTCAGTGTGCTTGGTTAACAATCCTTCATCCAGGTATTAGCAAGCAAACAGAGCAAGGCATTTACTTCATGTCATACAGCAAATACTTCCAAAAAACTGGTGGCAAGTGGATTTATTCAAACTGTGACATTTTGGCCTCCAAGCCTTTTTCAAGCAGTGACATTGGGGGTCATTTACTAAGGGGCCGAATCGCTATTTTTCGTCAGGTTTCCCGAATATTACCGATTTGAGCCGTTTATCCCTGAATTGCCCCGGGTTTTTGGTGCACGCGATCGGACTGTGGCGCATCGGGCGCCGGCATCCACGCAAAGGAAATCGGGGGCGAGGCTGTTGGAAAAAACCCGACAGATTATGAAAAAACGCTGTATTTTTTAAAAAAAATGTGTTGCTTGACACGCGCATACATGCACCCAGGATAGGATGGTGAACTCTGGCGAACTCCGGGGGACCTTGGCTCAGCAGGGACACCTGGTGGACATCGGGCGCACTACCTTAGTGAATCGCCGGAAGACCCGAATCCTCGACGGAGAATGCGCCGCTGGATCGCGACAGGACCGGGTAAGTAAATAGTGTTAGCCCAGAGTAGGGAACGCATCACAAGTGCAACTAATTACATCATCTCCTTTTACATAAAAATTATGTAATTTGTCCATCCCATATTTATCTTTCTAAAAAAAAAAAAAAAAAAAAAAAGTAGCAACACAATCCAACAGAGGATTAAAGAGGTGCTATCTAGTATCATAACCCAGAAAATTAAAAAGTTAAAAATAAGAAAAACGCTAGCACTCTGGGGGCTTGTGAACCAAAAAAAGAGAGTTTTTATTGATACCTGATATGGGTCCCTGTTGCTTATTGCTGGTTTAATAAATTCACTTGATCCTCACAAGCCTTGGTGGGGCTGCCAGGTTTTTTTGGAAGTATGTATAACATGGAGTAAATGCCTTGCTCCGTTAGCTTGCACCCAACTTCTAAAGGGCCACATGTATCACTCGTTTTTTCTGTTGTTTTTGCGCCTTTTCATTCAGGCGCACTGTTTTTGCGCCATTTTTGCGATTAAACGGCAAACTAGCCGTGAAGCAAAAATAACCAGCTTTCCCTCATCTATCTTACCAATCCAGATGTTTTGATGCGCCTAATGATATTCATCACGTGCAACTTTTGCATTTAGGCGCTAAAACGGGCGCAAAAACACTCCAGCCCAAAGGTGGCGTTATCTGAGAAGAAAGCACTGAGCCCCTTTGCAGAAGAGCTCATATCTAGCAGCAAAGCTCAGCCAGACACTAGCACAGATCATACAGACATTAGATACTCTGCAGACACTAGAACAGATCATACAGACATTAGATACTCTGCAGACACTAGCACAGATCATACAGACATTAGATACTCTGAGTGTCTGTAATGTATCTAATGTATCTATTATATGTTCCAGTGTCTGGCTGAGCTCTGCTGCTAGAAATGAGCTCTTCTGCAAAGGGGCTCAGTGCTTTCTTCTCAGATAACGCCACCTTCGGGCTGGAGTGTTTTTGCGCCCGTTTTTGCGCCTAAATGCAAAAGTTGCACGTGATGAATATCATTAGGCGCAGCAAAACATCTGGAATTGAACGATAGATGAGGGAAAGGTGGTTATTTTAGCTGCGCGGCTAATTTGACGTTTAATCGCAAAAATGGCGCAAAAACGGTGCGCCTGAATGAAAAGGCACAAAAACAACAGAAAAAACAAGTGATAAATGTGGCCCGATGATTACTAAATGAGAAATGTAATTAAAGCAATTTTTAAAAATGATCAAAAGAAATGAATTCAATGAATAGAAAAATACAAATAACCTGCTGTATATAGTCCTGCGTTTCCCGTGTCACCAAAAACATATTATAAGACGTCTATTACGTTTGACTGATGTTATAGTTACGTGAAACAATTGAACAATGTGAAAATTATTAAAACAAACTTTAAAAGTGACATTTTTATGTCTGATATCATGGCACATATATGAAAATGAAATACAGAGTTACGTACAAAATCGGTTCCATAGGTTTGTTCTTAAGTTGAATTTGTATGTAAGTCGGAACTGTATATTTTATAATTGTAGATCCAGACAAAAAATTTTTTGTCCCAGTGACAATTGGAATTTCAAAATTTTTTGCTTTAATGGGACCAAGGATTATCAATAAATCTTCATTACAGACTCCTTACAGCTGATCATTGCAGTCTGGGACTATAGTAACATCCAGAGACTTCACCTGAGGTCACAGGGGGCAGAGGGGTCTGTCTGTAACTAGGGGTCATCTGTAAGTCGGATGTCCTTAAGTAGGGGACCGCCTGTATTCATATATTTTTATCCTTTCATTCCACATAACTGTTAGATAAGTAAAGTCCTGTTACCTGTCGCCGGGCAGTGAGTACATCTTTGTGGCTTTGTCGCTAACCAGGTAGGTTTTCTCCAAACCCTTCATGCTGATGGTGAAGTTCGTAGCAAATCTTAAAATTTAGGGAAAAAAAATTAAAACCAAAAAAGATCCAACATATTTTGGTAAATCCTTTGAGGATCTCTAGGTCGTCTGTAGGAGTTGTCGTCCCTCTAGGTAATAGGCAGGTGCTCTCAGGGTGGGTACAGGACCGGAATGACTTGGAGGATAGGACGAGCCTCGGAGCAGAAGGATCTGCGATGACATGAGGCTTTGTTTGAACAGAGAAGTGAAACCACAGAACTTCTCAAAGAAGAAAAAAAACCCTGAAGCTGTGGAAAATGCAACCACTGATGATATAGATAATGGGGCACATCATCCAGAAGAGAGAGATAAGTGTGAGGGGGCAAATAAAGGCTCAGCAAAAAAAAAGAAAATTGCAAAAAATTCTAAAACATGAATTGGAAGAATTTTTGGATTATAAGGAGGGCAAAAGACAAAGGGGCACATTTACTTAGGGTCGGAATCGCATTTTTCAGCCGGGTTTCCCGAATTTTTCTGATTTGCGCTGAATTGCCCTGGGATTTTGGCGCACGTGATCGGATTGTTGCATCGGCGCCGGCTTTCAAGCGACAGAAATCAGGGGGCGTGGCCGTCGGAAAACCTGACGGATTCGGAAAAACCACGGAATTTAAAAAATAATTTGTGTTGCAAGATCATTCACTCACATGCACCGAGACGGAGGAGGTGAACTCCGGCGGACTTCAGCGCAGCAGCGACATCTAGTGGACATCGGGGGCACGACCTGAGGGAATCCTGGGAAAACCCGAATCAGCGTCGGAGAATGCGCTGCTGGATCGTGACTGGACCGGGTAAGTAAATCTGCCCCAAAGTGGGAGCTTGACTATAATCCTGAGGATGGGCAAGGACGTTAGAGAAAGTTTCCAGACGATGGGCAGGGTCAAGAGAGAAAGTTACCGGTGGCCCTTGACTATTATCCTGAAGATGGGCAGGGGCAGAGGAAAAGGTTCCTGGTGGGACCATGGCTATAATCCCGGGGATACACAGAGGCATTAGAAAAAGTTACTGGCAGAACCTTGACTACAATCCTGGGGATGGGCAAAAGACGTTAGAGAAAGTTCCTGGTGGGAGCTTGACTACAATCCCGAGGATGGGCAAGCACTTTAGAGAAAGTTTTTGGTTTGACCTTGAATGTTATACTGAGGACAGGCAGAGGCATAAGTTCCTAGTGGTACCTTGACTATAATCGTGAGGCAAAGACGTTAGAGAAAGTTCCCAGAAGATGGGCAGGGTCACAAGAGAAAGTTACTAGTGAAACCTTGACTACAATCCTAAGGATGTGCAAAGGGATTAGAGGTAGTTCCTTGTGGGACCTTGGCTATTATCCTGAGGATGGGAAAAAGACGTTAGAGAAAGTTCTTGGTAGAACCTTGACTATTATCCAGAAGATGTGCACGGTCAAACACGAAAGTCACTGGTGAAACCTTGACTACAATCCTGAGGATGGGCAAGGGGATTAGAGGAAGTTCCTGGTGGGACATTGACTATTATCGTGAAGATGGACAGCAACATTGAAGAAAGTTCCTGGTTGGACCTTGGCCATTATCCTGGGAATTGGCAGGGGCATTAGAAAAAGTTCCTGGCGGAACCATGACTATCATCCTGAGGCTGGGCAGAGGCATAGGACAACGTTCCCGGTGGGACCTTGACTACAATGATGAGGATGGGCAAGGGTGTTAGAGAAAGTTCCTGGTGGAACCTTGACTATTATTCAGATAATGGGTAAGGGAGTAAGAGAAAGTTTCAGGTGGGACCTTGACTATTATCCTTAGGATTGGCATGGAAGTAGGACAAAGTTCTTGGTGGGACCTTGACTATTATACTGCAGATGGGCAGGAACACAAGAGAAAGTTGGGTATGTGTGATGTTAGATCATGAATACTATTTAATAATAGTTTTGGGGTCTATTGTTATGATCTGTATTAAAGGAAATCTATCATTTGATTTGATGCATTATGAAGCAAACATACCTTGAGACTGCTGTAGCTACACTGATGCAGGATCATATCTTGGTTAATCCCTAAGCTGAGTGGTTTTGCTGAAATAATAACAATATTATATAATATAATAATAACGTTCAGGACCTTGGGAAAGCTGGGTCAGTATGTAACACATTACACAAAGGAGCTTGGAATTACAAATGGCTGCTAAGGAAAGAATGACTAAGCATGACTAGTCAAGCACTAATCAACCTGAGCTGGAGCACTCATACATAGAAGCTTGGGTATGGTGCAGCAATTGATTATTTTGTCTGGCAGGGAGAGAAGTGCAGGAGATGATGATGCAATCAGAGAGAAACTCCCCTGCTATGAGAAGCGGGAAGGCAAGCGCCAGAGCAGAGATAGTGGAGACAGAGCTCCATTATCATAATGTTATATCTGTTTAATCAGCACAACCACTCAGCTCAGGGACTAACCAAGATATGATCCTGCATGAGTGTAGCTACAGCATTCTCAAAGTATGTTTGCTTCATAATGCATCAAATCACATGGTAGGTTTCCTTTAACTGCTCATTGTAACCATGGATATGTGATGCCACACCGGTGTTATATTCCTTGTTTTATGTCACACAGGTGCACGGCTCGTTATATACCTGATCATGTGATGTCACATAGGTGCACGGCACGTTATATCCCTAGTTATGTGATGTCACACAGGTGAACGGCTTGTTTAATCCCTGGTCATGTGATGTCATACAGGTGCACGGCTCATTATATACCTGATCATGTGATGTCACATAGGTGCACGGCTCGTTATATCCCTAGTTATGTGATGCCACACAGGTGCACAGCTCATTGTACTCATGTTCATGTGATGTCACACAGGTGCATGGCTCATTGTAACAATGGTTATGTGATTTCACACAGGTGCATGGCTCATTATATCCTTGATCATGTGATAATAGGGAAGCACGGTGGCTGAGTGGGTAGCACTTCTGCCTTGCAGCGCTGGAGTGCTGGGTTCAAGTCCCACCCAGGTCAACATCTGCAAAAAGTTTGTATGTTATCTCCATGTTTGCGTGAATTTCCTCCGGGTCCTCCGATTTCCTCCCACAATCCAAAAACATACTGGTAGGTTGTTTAGATTGTGAACCCCATAGGGGACAGGGACTGATTTGCCATGCTTTGTGAAGCGCTGCGTAAACAATAGGCACTATATAAATAAAAGAATTATTATTATTATGTCACACAGTTGCACAGCTCAATGTACCCATGATCATGTGATGTCACACAGGTGCACGGCTCATTATATCCCTGGTCCTCTGATGTCAAGCAGGTGCACAGCTCATTATATTCCTGGTCATGTGGCGTCACACAGGTGCACAGCTTATTGTAACCATGGTCATGTGATATCACACAGGTTATCTATCTCATATCTATCTATCTATCTCATATCTATCTATCTATCTATCTATCTATCTATCTATCTATCTATCTATCTATCTATCTATCTCATATCTATCTATCTCATTTGTGTCTATTTAAATGCTATAGAATAATCTCTCTCTATAACATAAACTATGCAAAAAGTCAGAAACAATCTCCTTTCCTCAATTGTTATTGTATTAACGTAATAAATTGCATCACTTAAACTGATTAAAAAACTAAAAGAAATATATTAGAACAGGGTGTGACCTGAATAAACTACTTATAGTAATGATACAATTGCAGAAATCTACCAAATGATTTGAAAATGTTATAATAATGATGATTACTAAATGAGAAATGTAATTAAAGCAATTTAAAAAATGATCAAAAGAAATGAATTCAATGAATAGAAAAATACAAATAACCTGCTGTATATAGTCCTGCGTTTCCTGTGTCCCCAATTACGTTTGACTGATGTTATAGTTACGTAAATCAATTGAACAATGTGAAAATTATTAAAACAAACTTTAAAAGTGACATTTTTATGTCTGATATCATGGCACATATATGAAAATGAAATACAGGGTTACGTACAAAATTGGTTCCATAGGTATGTTCTTAAGTTGAATTTGTATGTAAGTCGGAACTGTATATTTTATAATTGTAGATCCAGACAAAATTTTTTTTGTCCCAGTGACAATTGGAATTGCAAAATTTTTTGCTTTAATGGGACCAAAGATGATCAATAAAGCTTCATTACAGACACCTTACAGCTGATCATTGCAGCCTGGGACTATAGTAACATCCAGAGAGCTTCACCAGAGGTCACAGGGGGCAGAGGAGTCTGTCTGTAACTATGGGTCGTCTGTAATTCGGGTGTCCTTAAGTAGGGGACTGCCTGTATTCATATATTTTTATCCTTTCATTCCACATAACTGTTAGATAAGTAGAGTCCTGTTACCTGTCACCGGGCAGTGAGTACATCTTTGTGGCTTTGTCGCTGACCAGGTAGGCTTTCTCCAATCCCTTCATGCTGATGGTGAAGTTCGTAGCAAATTTTAAAATTTAGGGAAAAAAAATTAAAAACAAAAAAGATCCAACATATTTTGGTAAATCCTTTGAGTATCTCTAGGTCGTCTGTAGGAGTTGTCGTCCCTCTGGGTAATAGGCAGGTGCTCTCAGGGTGGGTACAGGACCGGAATGACTTGGAGGAGAGGACGAGCCTCGGAGCAGAAGGATCTGCGATGACATGAGGCTTTGTTTGAACAGAGAAGTGAAACCACAGAACTTCTCAAAGAAGAAAAAAAACCCGGAAGCTGTGGAAAATGCAACCACTGATGATATAGATAATGGGGCACATCATCCAGAAGAGAGAGATAAGTGTGAGGGGGCAAATAAAGACTAAAACATGCATTGGAAGACATTTTTGATTATAACGAGGGCAAAAGACAAAGGGGCACATTTACTAAGGGTCCGAATAGCGTTTTTCCGCCGGTTTACCGAATTTTTCCGATTTGCTCCCAATTGCTCCGGGATTTTGGAGCACGCGATCGGATTGTGGCGCATCAGCACCGGCTTTCACGCGACAGAAATCAGGTGGCGTGGCCGTCGGAAAACTTGACAGATTCGGAAAAACCACGGAATTTAAAAAAGAATTTGTGTCGCAAGATCAATCACTCACATGCACCGAGATGGAGGTGGTGAACTCCGGCGGACTTCAGCGCAGCAGCGACATCTAGTGGACATCGGGGGCACGTCCTGAGTGAATCCCGGCAGAACCCGAATCAGCGTCGGAGAACGCGCCGCAGGATCGTGACTGGACCGGGTAAGTAAATCTGCCCCAAAGTGGGAGCTTGACTATAATCCTGAGGATGGGCAAGGACGTTAGAGAAAGTTCCCAGAAGATGGGCAGGGTCAAGAGAAAAAGTTACTGGTGGCCCTTGACTATTATCCTGAAGATGGGCACGTTAGAGAAAATTCCTGGTGGGAGCTTAACTACAATCCCGAGGATGGGCAAGCATGTTAGAGAAAGTTTCTGGTTTGACCTTGAATGTTATCCTGAGGACAGGCAGAGGCATAGGAGAAAGTTCTTAGTGGTACCTTGACTGTAATCGTGAGGCAAAGACTTTAGAGAAAGTTCCCAGAAGATGGGCAGGGTAACAAGAGAAAGGTACTGGTGAAACCTTGACTACAATCCTAAGGATGTGCAAAGGGATTAGAGGTAGTTCCTGGTGGGACCATGGCTATTATCCTGGGGATAGGCATAGGCATTAGAAAAAGTTCCTGGTGCAACCTTGACTATTATCCTGAGGATGGGCAAAAGACGTAAGAGAAAGTTCCTGGTAGGACCTTGACTATTATCGAGAAGATGGGCAGGGTCATACGCGAAAGTCACTAGTGAAACCTTGACTACAATCCTGAGGATGGGCAAGGGGATTAGAGGAAGTTCCTAGTGGGACATTGACTATTATTGTGAAGATGGAGAGGAGCATAGGAGAAAGTTCCTGGTGGGACCTTTACTACAATTATGAGGATGGGCAAGGGTGTTAGAGAAAGTTCCTGGTGGAACCTTGACTATTATTCAGATAATGGGTAAGGGAGTAAGAGAAAGTTTCAGGTGGGACCTTGACTATTATCCTTAGGATTGGCATGGAAGTAGGACTAAGTACTTGGTGGGACCTTGACTATGCTCATGAGGATGGGCAGGGGGAATTAGAAAATGTTCCTGGTAAGACCTTGACTATTATACTGCATATGGGCATGGACACAAGAGAAAGTTGGGTATGTGTGATGTTAGATCATGAATACTATTTTATAATAGTTTTGGAGTCATATTGTTATGATCTCTATTAAAGGAAACCTACCATGTGATTTGATGCATTATGAAGCAAACATACCTTGAGAATGCTGTAGCTACACTGATGCAGGATCATATCTTCGTTAATCCCTGAGCTGAGTGGTTTTGCTTAAATAATAACAATATTATATAATATAATAATAACGTTCAGGACCTTGGGAAAGCTGGGTCAGTATGAATCACATTACACAAAGGAGCTTGGAATTATAAATGACTGCTAAGGAAAGAATGACTAAGCATGACTAGTCAAGCACTAATCAACCTGAGCTGGAGCACTCATACATAGAAGATTGGGTATGGTGCAGCAATTGATTATTTTGTCTGGCAGGGAGAGAAGGACCCTACTAACTAGCCATGTCTCCTACATGACCCTACTAACTAGCCTTTTCTCCTACATGACCCTATTAACTAGCCTTGTGTCCTGCATGACCCTACTAAATAGCCTTGTGTCCTGCATGACCCTACTAAATAGCCTTGTCTCCTACATGACCCTACTAACTAGCCTTGTCTCCTACATGACCCTACTAACTAGCTTTGTGTCCTGCATGGCCCTATTAACTAGCCATGTCTCCTACATGACCCTACTAACTAGCCTTGTCTTCTTCTAAATGACCCTACTAACCAGCTTGGTTTTTTGCTCCTTTATCTGGGATCCAGTATCTGGCCCACCGGAAGATCCTTTGATTCCCTGGTGGGCCGTCCGATACTGCTCCTAGATGTTCTTCAAAGTAGCATTAATTAAGACGTGGACCTTGGATGGTGCCCTTTAATTTGGCATATGATGCGCCATTAAATAACTTTAAAATGTAAAAATGTTTAGAAAAATTTGACATTCGACAGGTCCCGGTGTATACCCAGCCATCTCCCCCCCCCCCTCGCTCTGTATTTTATGGGTTTTTTAAATGGAGAAGGCAGAACATTTTCACCTCTCTTTTATTATCTTCAGTCCTCTAGATTCCGCCATGGTAAATGTTTCTGTCCGACCACAGGTACCTTTGAGTTCCTTCGCCTGCCAAGTTAAGCCTGACAAATGGCAAACGCTTGTAATTAATTTTGTCATCTTTTTCATGGACCAAAGGGCGAGTACCGTAACTATAGATTGTAATTGTCATCAGTGTCACATAAAATGTGCTATTATTAAGTTTCCGGCTGAATTTTATAGCCGCCGATGGTCATAAATTGAACGGTCAGTCATTTAAATTACAGAGCAGAAAGTGTGGTTTATTTTTTAGATTTTTTTTTTTTTGCTTTTCTTTGAAACTACCCTCGTAGACAATGTGTTTGACTTTAGACCTCCGAAAAAACTAATTGCGCTCCTCTTGACAGATGCTGCAGAGGTTGTAACCCGAGAGTAGAGCTTTTATTTTTGACAGTCCAATCATAATAAAATTGTTTAAACCACTCTCGACTCATTAGGCCGCTCTTCTCGTTGCACGTCTTAATTTGGATATTTTTGCCTGCGAACGTTCCTCACCGGATAATTTGCTTGTTGTGACACATGTCAGAGAATTTTGGGAGAAAGCACTTGTGCATTGTGATCCCTGTCTGTGGCTGGAAATGTGGAGTTTAACTACCTGTCGCTTGATGGTTCATTCCACAATCGTTACATTAGGTAGGAATGGATCGACCCATTTGTCACTGGTGGAGATCAGACGACCTTGTTTGGTGCTATTTCGAGGCAAGAGATCATGAGTTGGCCATGCCGGTTACATGTAATTCGATATTGATGATAGCCAGACGTTGAGAAGACTATGGTTCTTTGGGTGTTAGATTGGGATGTCTAGGGCAAACCAGTAAAATCTCATCTTGGTGACCATAACTGGTCAGACATCTGAAACTTTCAGTAGTAACTTGCTTCCTAGTAACTTTTTGTTGGCTGTTTTTGTGCTCGGAGGTCGGTAACCTGCTGACTGCTCTCGGATTGAACTTTCAGTTAGCTCTGTAAACCTGGAGCACGTGGCCAGAGCAAGGTAGCAAGGTGTAGCAAGGTGTGGTCAAGATGGTGGGGCCCCTGGTAAACTGTAGGTCAGTCCAAAACTACATCGTAGAATAGATGTATCTTTGGCCCATATGACCCTGTAGCTCTAGATACAGTTGGGTCCTATGGCAACACATAGAGTCTTTGAGGGACATTTATCAGGGTTTGTACACTCTATGACCCCTTGGAATGGAGGTGACGTAATGGGGGAATAGTCACAATTCCTGGTGGCTCGCAGAGGAATTGTGACTATTCCCCCATTACTCCACCTCCATTCCAAGGGGGCGTGGAGTTGTGTGAAGGGGGCGTGGCAACCGTCTGTTGGATACATTAGGAGGGCACGGCCTTCATCATGAGCCGGTACACAATGCACCAGTCTAATATAAAGGCCCCCATTTATTTTCTGCACAGCAGTTTTCACCATAACGGTAAAAGTCAACATTGGGATGAAGGCCAGGGAGTTAACGTGAATCCATTGTGTGGTTTGTGCAAAAAAGGATGTGCCTGCGCTAAAGATTCTTTCTTTCTGAAATGGGGCAGCATGGGCACAAGTTAAGAATGGCACTAAAAACAGTGAAGAAGCTGCTCAGGAGAAGCACGTAAAAGTTGGAATGTGTGTGTAAGTGTGGGGGGGGGGGGTAGGATATTCGGTAATTTACCAATATACATCTAGTAATGGTTCTGCTCCACTTTCTTGATATGTAACGTGAAGCCTCCGGTCTTTTACCTCATCAGCCCAGAGATTCCTGACCATAAAATGGCCGCAGATGGAGGGTCATGTGATCTCCGTCTATGAACAATTGCCATTCCAGGGACTTGGTCATATATTCATAAAATAGTATTATAAGGTCCTGGCAGGGTGATTGTTCATGGACACATAGAGATCTGTCCATAAAAATCACCCTCTCAGGACTTTGATCATATATTCATAAATAGTATTATGAGTTCCTGGCAGGGGGATTGTCCATGGACAGATCCCTATCTGTCCATGAACAATCACCCTGTCAGGACCTTGATCATAGTCTCAAAAATACTATCATATTTTCCTGGCAGGGCAAATGTTCTTTGACAAATCTCTATATGTCCATGAACAGGACCTTATGATAGTATTCATAAGGGCACCAATTATTAAGGGTCAAATTTTCGGTAAGTTTATATTAATGTAGTATTCTTATATTAGTAACAAATACCTAATAATATACCTTAAGTGTATTTTATACCCCAAAAAATCTACTATTGGAAAAAAAAAACTGAAAAAAAAAACATGTATTAATAAATTAGAATTTTTATTGATTCACATATATCAAAAAGAATTCATAAACGACAGAGAAAATGGCAAATTCTATTTTTCCTTCCACTTGTTTCACACTTTTTTCAGAATTTTTGAAATGCAGTTGAGTGTTTTCTAAATGTTTTTCTTGTGTATCGCTCGCGGTTATATGTTGTGACTTTGCTATAATTCGGTTATGACTGATAAAAGCCTTTACCGTTTTATTTCTCTTTCTCTTCACTCTCGATATCTCGGGGTTTTGGATAATAAGTCTATCAATCTTCGACGGAAATTTGCGGCTCGGCCAAACTCTGTCATATGTGCAGTGTGAATGTATCACCTCTGCGCCTCCCCTGGAAAGTTAGAGCAACAGCGCTTGGCAATTACTCCCAAATCAATAATTCTTCTGAGATGATCAATTGGTTATCACCGCAGACCTATGATACAGACGTGAGGGTCAGAGGCAATGCTCTCTACATACCAAATCATCAACATTTTGGAATAAAAAAATGTTTTTAATTTTTTTTTTCCCCAAATAAGTATAATTTGGAATATCGTATGGTTTAAAGTAATTACATACATTCCCATAAGGGAATTAAACAAGAAAACCTTGTACAGGCAGTCCCCTTCTTAAGGACACCTGACTTACAGATGACCCCTAGTTACAGACGGACCTCTCTGCCCCCTGTGACCTCTGGTGAAGTCTCTGGATGTTACTATAGTCCCAGACTGCAATGATCAGCTGTAAGGTGTCTGTAATGAAGATTTATTGATAATCCTCGGTCCAAAAAAAATGTTTTGTCTGGAACTTCAATTATAAAATATACAGTTCCGACTTGCATACAAATTCAACTTAAATACAAACCCAAGGAACCTATCTTGTATGTAACCCAGAGACTGCCTGTGCTCGTTTTCTGGTAATAGAAATTCGAGTGATTGCGACTTAAAGGAAATCTACCACCAGGATGAAGGATTGTAAACCAAGCACACTGACATACTGGTGTGTGCCCCCTCTGCTGGGATCCGCTCTTCTTTAGCTTCTTATGCTCTTGTTGTTACAAAAAAAAGGCTTTAACAATTATGCAAATGAGGCTGAAGAGATTTAGGCTCAAAGAACAGTTAAAGGAAACCTACCATTTGATTTGATGCATTATGAAGCAAACATACCTTGAGAATGCTGTAGCTACACTGATGCAGAAACATATCTTGGTTAATCCCTGAGCTGAGTGGTTTTGATGAAAAAACAATTATAACATTGAGGACTTTGGGAAAGCTGGATCAGGCTGGCTGACATAAAGACGGTATACACGGTAGCTTGTAATTACAAATGGAAGTTAGTCAAGACATGACTAATCAACCTGAGCTGGATCACTCATACACAGCAGCTGGGGGGTGGTGTAGCAATTGATTATTTTGCCTTTAGGCACAACCCAGGGATTACATCATCCCTCAAAGCCAACAGATATTTGTAGCTTAAACTGCGGATAGGCCACCTATATAACATTTCAGACAACCCCTTTAACCTAGCTAAAACCAGTGTTATTATAGTCTTCCTGTTTCTTCATTTTTCACAGATTTTGCTACTTTTTGTACTTTTACCACATCTTACTCATGTCTCTAATGTAATATTCCTTTGTCTGCATATATTACTTTGTTGACGTCTTAAATCTTAGAGTGTTAAGTCTTTAAAACATCTTGAGAAATTGGCACAATTAACTTTAACTCTGAACCTTAATATTTGTATGGAGCAAGCATGTGGTGCCCTGTGATCAGCTGCGTTTTAGCCGACGACTAATGCTCACTAAGTGCTTTCTTCAGGTCCATTAGCAGGTAAAGGTTTGAGTTAAGAATTACTGTCAACTTTAAATGTGGACTGGAATAATTTTTCCACTAACCCTAAAGAGAACATTGCATTTTACAAGTGAAAATGGGCAGTTCCTATTTACCAAACAATTAGCGAAAACTTCTTGCTTAAAGAGGACATTTCATCACCTCATCACCTGAGAACATGAACATATCACTCTATAAGGGCTACTTCACAGATTCAGGGGCACTTTGAATGCTCTTTCTAGCCCCCACAATTGCTGAGATATCAGTCCTGTTATCTGACCAATGTATTCCTCTGCACTGTCAGAGAGGAGGAGCAGAGGAGGGAGCGTGTTTTAAGATAATCTTTTTTCACACTGAGCTATTGACAAGATTATCAGAACACACTCCTCTGTCCCAGCACCTCTTTACTGACTATAGAGAAAATTATAATGGTCAAATTCCGGGGCTGATATCTCAGCAACAGTGAGGGCTCGAAAAGAAAATTCAAAGTGCCCCTGGATCTGTGAATCAGTTCCAACACTTTTAAATTTTCTTTCCAGCCAGTTGCTGAGATATCAGTCCCAGTATGTGACCATTATCCTCTCTACTGTCAAAGAGGAGGTGCTGGAGCACAGCAGTATGTTGATAATCTTCTCAGTAGCTCAGTGTGAGAGAAGTTTATCATATTACATGCACCCTCTTCTTCTCCAGTACCTTCACACTGTCAATGGAGAGGACTTCAATGGCCAGGACTGATATCTTAGGCAGGCAGAGTACAAGCAGAGTCTTAGACACAGGCTGATGTCACCAGAAGCAAAGTATAGAGCTCCAAAGCGGAATCAGAGACATTAAACAGCTTATGAGTGTTCAATAAAGATGTCACCTATGACTTGGATTCCTAACCCTGAACATGAATGCTCAGGCACCCATCACTAAGGGAATGGGCCTTTTATTGAAAGGGGAGTGCATTGAATGTAAGAGACGCAACAGACCCAAGTGTACCAGTCCTTTGGACTTGAGACACTCATGGCCTGCAGGTCTCAGGAGTGTCCAGCTGGTGGCATCATGAGACATCCATCCAGGACGCCATGGAAAGAGAAAGAAGGAACGAGTACGGGTGATGGCTTTAGACATGCCTACTAGAGGAGGTAACATGTCAACGAGGAAGACGAAAAGAAGAAGTTGTACTGAAGGATTATTTCACAATCTTCTAAGAACGTGTCCGGTCTTTGATTACGCCATATTGTAGCATAAAGTTCTGCATGACCTATTAAAGTCGGCCATTGTTGTGAAGTTTTTGATACACCACTGTGTCCATTATTCCCCCCTTTAGGGCCTAACGTATCTGTCAGAAGAAAACTAATATTGTCCTTCAAACACAATTATAGCATCTACTCGGTGGTTTCTCTTCTACGAGATGAGTAACAGCAGGAGACTTTGTTCCGCGATGCTTAGCATGCATATATATATGGAAAGTGATTCCCGTGAGATGTTTTCATGTAGAATGCCATACTGTGCCTGGGATGCATCGTGCCCACATCACCAGCAGCTCATCCCCGCGTCAGCTTCATACCGTAAAGATTGGATTCTCCACCGTTGACATAAATTAATGATGTCTTGGGGAATTGTCTTCAGAAGAAGGAGTTAATGTTTGCGTTCAGACATTGTTAATTCATATACAGAGTCGATAATAACCGGGGAACGTAGACTAAATTCATCATGTTTCCCCTTCTCTACCTACTGGCAGTTTTCGTAATGACTCTTGATATCTGACTACTGCTGTGTCATAAATTTTGTGGTATTTAGGTTTGTTAGAGAAAAAAAAACGAAATATCTTGGGATTTTGCCGCTTTTGATGTGTGGGGGATTAATAATAAATGAGAACCACACAAAATAGCTTCTGCTGTATAAATCACCTATCATAAGATTGTATATGCCAGAACAAAATAGGGACATCATGGGGTGTCATACAGAATTTAAAGGGCAACGATATATTGTAATGTTGATGGTCTACCAACATGTCTCCTCTCCATGCTTCGTTAATCTTTCTCAAGTCCCGGGACGGTCAATTCTGTCATCTTCCCAAAGTCGATGCACTTTCCTGTGAAAGGGCCTTCAACCAATCCATGGTTATTGAGAGGCATGTTCCAACAGAAAAATCAAATGGTACCCCCCCCCCCAGGGCAAGGGGAAAGGAAGACAAAACTATGCTCAGAAAACATAATAAAAATTAGATGTTTATTGGTACAATGTAAACAAACAAACTGTATAGAATTATAACACAAAAGAAGGCACCGAGGGTAGGGTGCCCACGATATACAGGGCATAAGAAGATTCCTGAAGAAGATTCCTGATCAATGTAGGTTACAGGTATTTTCTTCTATTATCCAATTCCAATCTTCCGATCCCGGCATTGTTCTATGACTCCATTACTGCCCTGTGATTATATTATTGGCACCCCGGATTTGCTCAACGTGGCCTTTGTTTTGCATCTAGACTCTACCATCCCTGACCATGGCCTGCTGCAGACTATTCTCTGCATGACTCCCTGGGGATTTGCGGTGGATAAAGATGAGCAGATTCAAAGGTTAGGTTCGGCATACTGGGGCAGATTTACTTACCCGGTTCATTCGCGATCCAGCGGCGCGTTCTCTGCGGTGGATTCGGGTCTTCCGGTGATTCACTAAGGCAGTTCCTCCGACGTCCACCAGGTGTCGCTGTTGCGCTGAAGTCCGCCGAGGCCCGCCGGAGTGCACGATCCTATACTTGGTGAAGGTAAGCGCGTGTCCTGCAACACTTTTTATTTTTTAAATGCGGCGGTTTCTCTGAATCCGTCGGGTTTTCGTTCGGCCACGCCCCCCGATTTCCGTCGCGTGCATGCCAGCACCGATGCGCCACAATCCGATCACGTGCGCCAAAATTGCGGGGCAATACAGGGAAAATCGGCGCAAAACGGAAGAATTTGCGTGACTCGCAAGTAAAACGCGATTCGGGCCTTTAGTAAATGACCCCCACTGTGTTCGGCAGCTCCGACTTACCTGGACATATTGCTTGAAGGCCTACAGAGCAGCCAATCAGGCTGCTTTACGCTCCTAGCAACTATGCATGACTGTGATTGGTGACACATCTGGCCAATCACAACCAATAAACCAATGAAGGCACCTGATTGGCTGCTCTGCAGCCCATCAAGCAACATGTCCAGGTTAGGTGGAGAGGCCAAATGCAGGATGCCAAACCTGAACTTTGGAGTCTCCTGACACCTTCTGGGTTGGCTTAGAGATAGGAACCTGATGATCCTGTCATGATGAAATCTAAAATTCCTATACAGGAGTTAAAGAGTGAAAACCTTACTATCACTTGTGATCACATGTTGGGTCACATCAAAGAAGACGTGTGGGCTCTCCTAACATACCTGTTTTTACTTATGTTTTCCACAAATTCAAAACTTTACATTCTTTAAAGTTTAAGTTCTAGATTGTAAGATCTCTCTGGATGTTTCCAGTTTTGGGGGGTCTTACATTGGCATAATCTGACCATTTGGTGGACACACAAGTGCTCAACTCCATTATCGGACCATACAGTGATTACAAGCCCTTCACCTCAGCGTCGATTATAGCAATGGCAAATATTAGCCGTGGGGTTATAGTGACACATATGTGGACTTGATCAGCCTTGTATTATCTACCCGAGATAGGGACTATATTATGTGCAATATGGATGTTGCAAAGTTTTCATCCAACAGATCTTTTGCCTCTTATTGTTATCTGTTATCAGACTAGGCCGGTCACTTTTGTCTATGCTCCTGCTTAAGCTGAATGAACACATGTGGAACACAATATGTGGAAGGAGATCCATCAAATTGTAGGTTCCTGGAAGGAAAGGTCATTCGAAGAACACTTGGCCTCATTGGGGCAGATTTACTTACCCGGCCCATTCGCGATCCAGCGGCGCGTTCTCTGCACAGGATTCGGGTCCGGCCGGGATTTATGAAGGTAGTTCCTCCGCCGTCCACCCGGTGGCGCTGCTGCGCTGAAAATCATCTGAACGCGCCGGAATGCACCGAGCTGGCCAGGTGAAGGTAAGTGCTTCCCAAGCGACACTTTTTCGGTTTTTAAATGCGGCGGTTTTTCCGAATACGTTGAGTTTTCGTTCGGCCGCGCCCCCCGATTTCCGTCACGCGCATGCCGGCGCCAATGCGCCACAATCCGATAGCGTGCGGCAAAATCCCGGGGCAATTCAGGTACAATCGCCGCAAATCGGAAATATTCGGGTAACACGTCGGGAAACCGCGAATCGGGCCCTTAGTAAATGACCTCCATTGTGTTTATAATTTACTTGGATTTTTTGGGAGGTCATGTTCTCTTAGTGCCGGCAATGTAAAGACAAAGTCAATGTCCAGGATATTACATAGTGACCGGTGGTGTCAAACAGAATAATAATTAATTTGATATATTTTGCATATTCTCCAATGTTGAATTCTTGATGACATTATGACCTTTAGTTCCTTTTTAAACTTATTTTTGCCCGTTTTGTTTTTCCAGTTGGCTACAGAAGTCTTGGAAGGGCTTTTAGAAGAAGATGATGAAGTTATACAAGTAAGTCTAGTAATATGATGAGCCACTAAAGATCACTAATCTTTTCTCTTAATCTACCCGTTGGGGGTCATTTACTAAGGGCCCGATTCGCGGTTTCCCGACTTGTTACTAGAATATTTCCGATTTGCGCCGATTTTCCCTGAATTGCCCCGGGATTTTGGCACACGCGATCGGATTGTGGCACATCAGGGCTGACATGACGGAAATCGGGGGGCGTGGCCGAGCGAAAACCCGACGGATTCGGAAAAACCGCTGCATTTAAAAAAAAAATTGGTCGTAGCTCCATGCTTACATGCACCAGGAAGAGCTCAGTGAACTCCGATGCAACTCGGCGGACCTCGGCGCAGCAGCAACACCTTCATGAATCGCCGGAAGACCCGAACGCTCGTCAGAGAAGCCGCCGCTGGAACGCGAATGGACCGGGTAAGTAAATGTGCCACATTGTTCCTCATAAGAGCCCTGATGAACTCTGCTTTATTATCACCTCCATAGTCCCATGACTTAGTCCCATCAGACTCACCCATCCTGCAAACTTGCCTAAAGTATTTGTCCAAGGGTGTATAGACATCTGACTCATTGGGGCACATTTACTTACTCGTTCCCTGCGCGATTCCCGATGTGCATTGTTCCGACAATAATGCCCTGTTCCGCGATTCACTTAGACTGTGCGCCCCGATATCCTGCATGTGTCGCTTCCCCGCTCCAGTCCGGCAGAGTTCACCATCTTCTTCCTGGTGCATGTAAGTGCTTGGCTTGCGACACAATTTAGAAGTTAAATTCCGCGGTTTGCGCCGAATCCGGCGCAAAATGGAAATTGTCAGGATGTCCGATGAAAGTGCGGTCCGCGGGGCCCTTAGTAAATGAGCCCCATTGTCTAGGTGGCTGCACATAATGGTAGAATTATTTGTCCCACATAAGCACCAGTGATTACTAATAGGAGGTTTTCAGCCCACATCTAGATATCCGCTAGAGAGCTTTGAGTGTAACAACAAAATTTTGGTTTTCTTTTTGGTTATTTTTTGATAGAATGGACTGAATAGACTCCATTATATCTGCATTGTTGTCTCTGAAGTGCAAGCTCTTACGTACGATTCATCTCTACTCTCGGCAGACTCCTTTCTCCTCCGATTGTCTATGTAATGTTCTGCTTGAAGAAATCCATCGGCAAACCAGTCAATGCTTTTTATTTTTTCATTACCTCGTATTTTTGGAGAGCACTTCAGCCCATTATTCCTGATCGTAGCTTACAAGCCATCCATTTTCACACATTCATCTTCATTTGCAACATTTCTCCCGATCTAACGACGGTGATGCTTTGTAGAATAACACTTATGTATTTAATAATACCGTATATGTAGAAAGTTCTAGATCCTACACCTCATTGTTCTTCTCTTTTTGTCTTTCTGTTTCTGGGTTTTATATTGTTGCTTATGCAGTGGGTACAGTGGGTAAAAAACGTGTGATTGGGGAAAATCATTTAAAAAAAGAATATATATATATATATTGTTTTCTTTTATGTAAAACCAGGTTTATGCATTTTTACCAAATAACTGGTGTAGTGTCTATGACAATTGCCCACCTTTGTATTGATAAAGCATTTAATACATCATGTATAGAGATGAGCGAGCACTAAAATGCTCGGGTGCTCGTTACTTGAGTCGAACTTTTCCCGATGCTCGGGTGCTCGTATCGTATAACGAACCCCATTGAAGTCAATGGAAGACTCGAGCATTTTTCAAGGGGACCATGGTTCGGGAATAAAATGTGTCATTTTATTGAGAAATAAGGGAGTCAGTCCTGTTTGTTTGTTTTTTTTAATTTAATGGAATATTTGTGGAACTTCAAAAAGGAGAATGATCCCGTGTTAAACATCTGCAATGTCTTCTTCACTGTGTTCTTCACTGTGTTCTTCACTTAAATGATCCTGTGTTCACTGTTTTCATTGTATTCTTCACTGTTCTTCACTGTGTTTCCTTAAGTAAATGCTCGATCTCGAGCAGGGGAAATACTCGTCCGAGCAACCAGCCGTTTCGAGTACGCTAATACTCGAGCGAGCATCAAGCTCGGACGAGTATACTCGCTCATCTCTAATCATGTAGCATTTGAATTGCTTCATTTTTTAAAGAAGCTGATCAGCAAACATTTGCTAAAGAAGCAGTATTTAACCCCCCCCCCCCCCCACTGTTCTTATCCCGCCTCTTCCTTTGTCCTGGCTAGTTTCTACTTCCTGTTTCCTGTCCACATACAGGAAATGACTGCCTAGCCAATCAGCAGTGAGGGGACCATTTTGGTTAGAACAACTTCTCTTATTTTAGGTTTCCCGATCACTATAGGATGCATAAGAGGTCGCCCCATACTGTTTATATCACAGTACGGCTCCCCCTACTGGTGACAGAGACATGGTGTAAATCTTTGTCACTACTGAATATTGTGAGCCCCGCAGGTATGACTTCTACACAGATACGTTACGGCTATACAGATCGTAATATAAAAGGTGCACATTCACTTAAAGGGTTATATTATTTAAATGTATTGCCAGGAAAAGAGACATTCAAGCCACGATAACCATGGGTTACTAATGTTCCCCTTAATAAAAGACAAACTAAAAGTGAGTGGTGGATAATACAGCGCCGGCATGGGGCCACCTCCAAATAATAATACTTAAAAAAGTGTATTGCAACACAGTGTAATGTAGAGGATACGTACTCATTTCCGAGTCCGCTCCCCCGCCGAGACCATGCACACAACAAAGCACTTTAATAGAAGGACTCAAAGTTTCCCGTACAAACCTGGTCACCGTGGCAACGGTAAGAACACAGGTTAATTAACATGGCATCGCATTTGTCGAGATCTCAGACGGTGACTATTAGGTACATAGAGATGGACCCTGATATCATTGCATCTTGTCATACAGGACTGTAGACGATACCTGACTTACCTGTGTAGGTCACCCCCTCCCCTCCAATATAATGACATTGTAATTATTCTTATTAATGAGATATATAACGTAGGGTGACTCATTTTCAGATGTTAAGAAAAAAAATTTAAACCCAATCTAAGCATATGAGATGCGCTCAAAATAAAGTCTCTCTCTTAAAGGGTGTCCACCAGCTCCCAAATAAGTCCAAAGGTAAAAGCAGCCTTGTTTACAGCATTCCATGAGTTTGCAGAGATACTTTTTTGTATTTCCGCCATCTATCATTTTAGAGAAAATTCACTTTTGTATCTTTATGTAAATGAGCTTCTCGCTGCATTAGAGGTGGTGACTGTTGGTAAACTCATTTTCTTCTTTCTGTATGTAAGGGATGTCAATAATTCTCTAAAGAGGAGCACTATGTGGCGCTGGGCAACGCCCCTGGGGTGCAGAGAAGCTCATTTGCATTTGCAGAAAGAGCAGTTATATGTCCTTTATAGAAGTCACAACTTTAAAAATCCAATCTCAACTTTCAATTTGAACCCCAGTAAACTGTTAGCGAAGGGCCACACTGATAAAATGTGTAGACATTGGGCCACCCATATAAACTGCGTGGGCAGACTGCCACCACATTAAACTATGTTGACAGATGGTCGCCACAATGAACTGTGTCGCGGTCATTACAATGTGTCGGCCAAAGGTCACAGCATGCACGCGAACTGTGTCGGTAGAGGGTCATAGTAATGAACTGTGTCGGTAGAGGGTCATAGTAATGAACTGTGTCGGTAGAGGGTCATAGTAATGAACTGTGTCGGTAGAGGGTCATAGCAATGAACTGTGTCGGTAGATTTAAATTTGAGATTTTTAGTTTGTGGGCATACCCCTTTAACCTCTTACCGACATGTGACGTAATAGTACGTCACATGTCGGGTCCCGGTACATGGAGAGGGCTCGCGGGCCGAGCCCTCTCCATAGCCGGTAAGTCTTTGCTGCATATTGCAGCAAAGGCTTACCGGTAACACCCGGTGTTTTACTGCTGATCGCCGCCGGCAAAGGTGCCGGCGGCTTTGAAAAGACGCCATCTTTCTGTGGATCGTCGCTCCCCGTGACGTCATACGAAGACCCGAAGCTACTTCGGGTTAACCCATTCATTACCATGTGCTGTCAGCACATTGTAATGTATGAGTAGCAAAATCCCCATATACTGCCATACTGTAGTATGGCAGTATATGATAGGATCGTACAGACACCCTAGGGTTAAAGTACCCTAGGGAGTCTGTAGGCCTCCTTCCTTCTAAAATTGATTACAAAATTATGCTAATGAGCCACACGGTGTTCCACTATGCAGGAGCTCTTCCCCCCTACTATTATGTGATATGACAACAGCAGAGGGAGCAGGGGGGGAGGGGACATGCTCCTGCACAATGTTATAGCCAGTGAATCTGTATATTGAGTATGCAGCAGGGAGGGGCTCTGGTAACACCCACAGGAGTCCTTAAGGCTCATTAGCATAAATTTAAAAGTTGATTTTAGAAGGAAAAAGGCCATGGATTACAAATATAAGTAGATTCCCACAGTCCCGGTGCCTGGATCTATGAGTAATGTCCCTGGTTTATCAGGATGGATTTTGAGTTTTTTTAAGGATATTTTTTATGTATAACATGTAACATTTTGCCTGTTCTGTATTCATTCATGAAAAGCCAGCAAACCCTTCCCTAATGTAGAGCTAAATGCAGTGAATGTTACAAGTTTTACGAGGAGGAGCACAGTGAACGTTAGATGCTACACCGCCGGCTTAACTGCTTATTCCTAAGAAAAATAAGCTCAGTCTTTTAAGTTGGAGATACTTTAGATTGTCTGTGCTTTGTGTTGGCCTTGGGGTATAACTTGATTCCCCCAAGTAACTAAGGGTATAATCTATTGTTGATAAGCCTCAGAAGTCACAGAGAGAAGCTGGAGGAGCCGCCATGACATGTTTGTGGAGTATCCACATGACTCTAGCAGAGGGATTAGAGGACTTTGCAGGGATTCAGAATACGGGATAAATAAGAATAAAAAGCAATCCTCACCCAAAGGAGAGACCGGGCCGAGCTCGCTGTAACTGCCAAATGTAGACCGCATTCCCTCTAGTGGAAAAAAGGGCATTAGAAATTCTACCAAATGTATAAACCTACAGGTTATTCTTCACTTTGTCCCCCTTTAACCAAGAATATTGCAGGATACTGGAGTGTTTTTCAAAAAATATGGAAGAAAACAAGGTATAAAGTAAGATATAAGGATATATGGACTAAACCGTGCTTGTGCCTGATCATCACTACTACAGCATAGGAGTTGGCGGACATATTGGTGTTAAGGGAGATCTACCACTCTACAAAGCTCCACCACTAGTTTGTAGAAGTGGACCTCAATGTTGCAATCAAACCTTTACATCGGCGATCAACTGGCTCCTTCCTCTCTAAAGAGGCGAGTGGCATTATATACTAGGGCCAGTGCCAAGAAGGCAGAAGGAAGGGGTCTGAGGCCAGAACCTGGAGGAGCTCCAGTAATGCTCCCTGAAGCACGTCTGCCTCTTTTACATAAACATAAAATAAAGTGTTAAAACAAGCGGTGGAGCTTTGTAGATGTGAAATTAAAGGGTTTGGGCACTCTTTTGGCAAAAGTTGCCCATGTGCCTTTTCTGCCCTAATAAAATAAGAAGATCACCACAGTCCCGGTGCCTGGATCTATGAGTAATGTCTCTGGTTTATCGAGATGGATTTTGACGTTAGATTTCCTTTAACTGAATTCCGCCACATCCGTCTGTCTCCTGCTGATTTTGCTCTGCTGCAGACGGTTAAGCCATTTGTGATGGACAGATGCTTTCTCCATTCACATTCCTTGTCAGGGGAGTTGGTCCATTCATGCTTTCTGATCTTTGCTCACCTCCTTATGTTCACTTTAATGTTCTTTTTCTCCACTTTACTTAAGTGTCTCTATGTTTCACTTTGGCGCTGAAAGGGAGCGTTGCCCAGTTGTCTCCACCCATCTAGGGTAGGAACGGAAAGTAGGTAAAGTCAGCTGGGAGAGTTTACCGCTAGGGCTCACTGTCTGTGTGTTCACTTTTTCTTTGATTGTTTGTCCCTTATCAGTAACTTCACAATAGATCATCAGTTTCAAAAACATCCACGTACATTCAATTCTTGGCTACGTTGCAATAAATTAGTCCCCTGGTCGCATGAGATCCTTACAGAATTTCACCAGTTTGGACTTTCTTTCATACAGGTGCACAGCTTATTGTAACCATGGTCATGTGATATCACACAGGTGCATGTTTTTTTATATCCCTGGTCATCTATTGTCACACAGGTGCACGGCTCTTTATAAACAGAAAGAAAATGTTCCAGCTCACCAGCCTCTATAACCACAGTCTCCACAAGCACGGTTCACCCCACTGCAAGGGGCATGGAAATAAGACAAAAAAGTATGGCTCTGGCTCATGGAGATCTTGGGAATTGGTATTTCTTTATTTGCGCTCAGGTGACAGAGATAAAAGTCTATACCTGGCCGTCACACAGGTTTCTTATATCCCTGGTCATGTGATGACACACAGGCTCGTAAAAAACACAGAGCTATGATTACTCTCTGTGATACAACAAACTGTGCAGCATCACATGACCAGGGACCAATTTATTTAACAACAGGACTAAACAATGAGGCTTCCTGTAGAATGACAGCAAGCAGAGATCTAGAAAACCGTGAGGAAATATATTGAAAAATTGTCTAACTCTTCATTGCACAGACAACATAAATTTTTCGCTGAAAGTGGTCGACCCCTTTAAATCTGTCCTAAGATGTTACTATCATTTCAAACCACTGTCTTACAGGAGCTCGATTGCGATATATCGGGTGCTGATCTGCCACTATCCGGAAGAGGAGCAGGTGGGATACAAATGTTGCCAAAATGTTGCAACTTTTTGATTTCCTTTGTCTTTGCTGCTTTTGGGTTTATTACGGGGCACAGCTGATAAATGGAAACTTATTATAATGTCACAACCTGAATAATGTCACAACCTGAATAATGTCACAACCTGAATCTAGTAAGGGTTTTACTGAGTTTTGAAGGTTTTTGTGAGGGTCCTCTGGAGGAGCGCTGACCGCACAGGATGTCATTACTTTCGTGGGATCTGCGGGCGGAGATCCTCTCTTTGAAGAGACTTATCATCATCTTCCCGATACTGAGGCTCTTTGTTGCATCAGAGATTCTTCCCTCTTTCCTTCATTGTAACGACCCATCTCAGCTGGACCCACCCTTCTGGTTTAACCCTTTAAGCATTGATCCTAGTTTGCACCTTAAAGGGGGTGTAGCTGCACTTCTCATTTTTGTGATATGCCTTAGAGCAGCCTCATTGCCATTGTCCTGACCATTCCTATTATTAGGAATGAAATGGCGCATCGGCGAGGGGTGAAGTTCTGAAAAAGCAGGGAAGTGGGGGCGGCAGTGTAACAGCCTGTGAAGCTGCAGCACAGAAAAAAAATCTGATAAAACCCCAAGATTTTGGAAGCAAGGAGCCCATGGATAAAAAATATAAGAAGATCACCACAGTCCCACAGTCTGGTTTATCAGGATGGATTTTGACAGTAGATTTCCTTTAACTAAATTCTGCCCCATCTGTCTGTCTCCTGATGATTTTTCTCTGCTGCAGACGGTTAAGCCATTTGTGATGGACAGATGATTTCTCCTTTTACATTCCTTGTCTTCTGTTTAGCTTAGAAGTCAGAGGAGTTGGTCCAGTCACACTTTCTGATCTTTGCTCACCTCCTTATGTTCTCTTTAATGTTCTTTTTCTCCACTTTACTCTTTAATTCTCTCTGCGTTTCACTTTGGCGCCGGAAGGGAGCGTTGCCCAGTTGTCTCCTACCATCGAGGGTAGGAACGGAAAGTAGGTAGGGGCAGCTAGGGCTCACTGTCTGTGTCTTCACTGTTTCCTTGGTTGTTGGTCCCTTGTCACTAGCGTTTACAATAGGCCATTAGTTTCAAAAACATCCATGTACATTAAATACTACATTAAAGGGGTATTCTCATCTGGGCATTTAATTTAATTCATCTGCCATATGTAAACATTTCTTCAATTGGATCAAGAAAAATGTTCCTGTGTGAAGATAATTTCTCATAAACATAGCCATGTTGTCCCTTAGAAACGAGATGGCTTCCTCGGATACGACCACCTCACATTTTGGCAGAGGTGGCCAGCCATGCGCTATTGAGCCCTGCCTGACCTCCTGGCTTCAGCGTTTATTACCACAGGATGGCTGTGGGACCTGCAGTAACTCCCGGACATTTCATATACAAAAATTTTTTTTATTCTATGTGCGATCCCTCCAGCAGAGGTGGTCGTATCCAAGGACACAGTCTTGTTTCTAGGGGACCATATGACTACATTTATGATAAATTATCTTCACACGGGAACATTTTTTTTAATAACATCTAATTGAAGAAATTTTTATATATGACAGATTAATGAAACTGAATGTGAATGCCGAGACGAGAATACCCTTTTAAGGCTACGTTGCAATAAATTAGTCCCCTGGTCACATGGGATCATTACAGAATTTCACCGGTTTTGACTTTCTTTCATAGATCATGAAGATGTACTCCTCCGAAAACAAATATTGTTAATATGATTTTGTCACCAGGAAGCGCTAGAAGCCAAACATCTCCACTAGATGGCAGTATTTTTCCACGCTACAAACCGTACAATTCCAACAAATGCTGCGCGGCTTTTTTCCTATCATCTCTTCCATTTATCAGGTATTCATGGACCTTGGTTTATGGTAATAACATGGAGAGATGTAGATGTGACATGGAACTGCTCATCGCTGCTCATTCCTTCTGTTTTGCAGGTTGTGAGGTTTTCCATTTTAATTTACAATAGAAAAAAAATATAATATAATGGATAGTTGTATATTTCTTCTCTTATATATATATAATGTGTAGTCTAAATCAGAAGTCTATAAACTATAAATCAGCCACACAGAAGTGAATATGGGATAGGGGGTTCGATAGCTCCGGGGCACACGGAGAAGCATCATGGATCCATAACTCAATATACATTCTGTACTATGGATCTGCACAACGGAAACACGAAAGAGAGAAGACGCCATGTAGTGGATTTAAAAAAAAAAACTCTTCCTTCTAAATCTATCAGGTTCTTTTTCTCTATCCTAAAATGGCATTTATTAAGAAAATATAGACTAGATGTGAAAGAGAAGAGACACCGGTACAGGCAGAGGCAACTTCTATCTCACCCCAAGTGCTTTATTCATGTAGGTAGTAATATATTCCTGCTGGTGTGTCCATTACTTTCCCCAGACATAGGGGCTTATTTACTAAGGGTCGTGCTGCGCACTTTAGTTGGACTGTGCACCTTTTTTTCGGGGCTTAAACGGCTTGCACAGATGTTTTAGAAGTGTCTGCGCTGGGATCGTGTTACACATCACACTTTTGTGGCGCAGCTGCGCTGGCCACCATGCGGCACAGGTTAAAGGGCATGCTAATTCGGACCGAGCCTCGTATTTAACTTTCAAATTGGGGCAGAATTACTTACCCGGCCCATTCGTGATCCAGCGGCGCGTTCTCTGCGGTGGATTTGGGTCTTCCGGCGATCCACTAAGGTAGCTCCTCTGACGTCCACCAGGTGTCGCTGCTGCGCTGAAGTTCCCTGAGGCCCGCTGGAATGCAATGAAGTTCACCGGCCTATTCCTGGTGAAGGTAAGCGCGAGTCCCGCGACCCTTTTTTTTTTTAAATGCTGCGGTTATTCCGAATCCGTCGGGTTTTCGTTCGGCCACGCCCCCAATTTCCGTCGCGTGCATGCCAGCGCCGATGCGCCACAATCCGATCGCGTGCGTCAAAATCCCGGGGCAATACAGGGAAAATCGCTGCAAATCAGAAATATTCGGGTAACACGTCGGGAAAACGCGAATCGGGCCCTTAGTAAATGACCCCCATTGTGTTTCTCGCCCTATGTTAAAGGTGCACCACAAAAAAGATGGTAAACTCTGTCGGACTTGAGCGGGGAAGCGTCACATTCATGATTTCTGGCGCACGGTGCGCCAGATTATTGAAGAACGGGCACCAGGATCCAATAATGTGCCGCACCATGGACATTAGAGAGGCAGACTGCACGTGGTTACAATTGTAACAGTAACTTTAAAAAGCAACTTTTTTTTTTCCATCACCACCGATTATGTAGCACATGTCCAGTATGACAAAACTGTGCAAGAAAGTTTGAGCCAAAACATATCAAGAGATGGTGGCACATACACAACTAGAGTGACCATCCGGTGCAGATTTGGCCATAACACACTGGAGCTCATTTACTAAGGACTCCGCGGCCGCACTTTCATCAGGTTTCCTGAATTTTTCCATTTTGCGCCAAATTCCGCCGGGATTTTGGCACACACGATCGGATTTTGGCGCAATCGCGACGGCTTTCACGCAACAGAAATCGGGGGGCGTGGCCTTCGGACAACCTGACGGATTCAGAAAAACAAAGGAATTTAAAAAACGAATTGTGTCGCAAGATCAGCACTCACATGCACCGGAAAGGAGCAGGTGACCTCCGGCTTACCTCGGCGCAGCAGTGACACCTACTGGACTTTGGGCGCACGACCTTAGTGAATCCCGGCAGAACCTGAATCCTCGTCGGACAATGCACCGCGGGATCGCGACAGGACCGGGTAAGTAAATGAGCCCCATTCAGTCCCCACAACTGTGGGGAGAGGGGAGCCTTGGGCTATAAAACAATAAACACCTTATACTCACCTACTCTGGTGCTTCTGTTTTCCCACCGCACCGCGCCCCCGGCACTACCAACCCGACCACTGCTGCGCACCTCCTGCACACTGAAACTACTGCCGGCACAGGTGTACGGTAGTGATTGGGATGGGGCAGGAGAACGAAAATCACCGGAAGAGGTGAGTATGAGGTGTTTATTGTTTTATAGCTTCCCCCAAAACTTTTATACATTATTTTAAATCCCAGACAACCCATTTACAGGAAAAATCCTGATACTTCCCAGATAAAGCGTCTACCACCATCAGCTTAATAACTACTGGACCACAGATATTTCTGCTATTTGTCTCCCCAAATTTGTATGAGACCTTATATACTTCTGTGGTCAGTTTGTTTGGTGGTTTGCAGCCAGATCTTGTTGCAGTGAGCTCTGCAGAGTTTTGTGGCACATTACCTTTAAAAAAGCAACAGAAAAGCGAGTGTGGGAGCTTGGCGGCGAGTGTGCATTGATCCGAAGTGTGTGCAGAGTCCTAAGTGTGCTTTAGGTTTAAGGGACTTAAGTTTGAGGGACTTTAGCAGGTAACTGCTGTATTTTGTGTTACTTTGACTGTAAATTCTTCTTTCCTTCTTTCTGTGCATATTTCTATTGTAATCCCCATTAGAATAATGGACTCCATAAGTGGCATTGCTACACAGTGTACGTCCTGTGCCATGTATGCTTTCCTTGAACAGCCGTACGAGGGGGAATACTGCTGTGTGGAGTGTGTGAAAATTGCTCATCTGGAAGCCCAGATTCTGGATCTAAATGAGCAAGTTTCAAGGCTGTGGGCAATTGACAATATGGAGCGAAGTTTGCTGCTCCTGGAGCACAAACTCTCTGGGGAAGATGGGTGTGGGGAGGGAAGTATGGAGGTGCAGAGTGAAGGGGCAGCTAGTTGGGTAACATGTAGAAGGCGGGGTAGAGGGAAGAGTTGTAGGGAGTCTAGTCCTGATCTGGTGCACCCCAATAAGTTTGCCAGGCTGGCGGATGAGGGGGATATCAGCTCTGGGGTAGCAATGCTGCAGCAAGACGTGGCCGCTAGCAACCAGGGGACTGTCTGCTCCAGTAAGAAGGGTAATGGGAGCACAGGCAAGGTCAGACAGGTGCTGGTAGTGGGAGATTCGATTATTAGGGGAACACACAGGGCAATCTGTCACAAAGACCGTGCATACCGAACAGTGTGTTGTTTGCCGGTTGCTCGGGTTCGGCATGTTGCGGATCGGGTTGACTGGGAGGGGCTGGTGAGGAACCAGCGGTCATGATCCACATTGGCACTAATGACAAAGTAACAGGTAGGTGGAAGGTCCTTAAAAATTATTTCAGGGATTTAGGTCATAAGCTCAGGGCAAGGACCTCAAAGGTAGTTTTCTCCGAAATACTGCCTGTACCACGTGCCACACCAGAAAGGCAGCGGGAGATCAGGGAGGTAAATAAGTGGCTCAAAAGTTGGTGTAGGAAGGAGGGTTTTGGGTTCATGGAGAACTGGGCTGACTTTTCTGTCGGCTACAGGCTCTACAGTAGGGATGGGCTGCACCTCAATGGGGAGGGGGCCGCTGTTTTGGGGGAAAAAATGGCTAGAAGGTTGGAGGAGTGTTTAAACTAGATGTTTGGATGTTGGAGCGGAAATATGATATAGTGGGTATCAGCGAGACATGGCTGGACAGTAGCTATGACTGGGCTGTTGCTATAGATGGTTATAGTCTTTTTAGAAAGGATCGTATAAATAAAAAAGGGGGAGGGGTTTGTTTATATGTGAATTCTTGCCTCAAGCCCGTCCTGCGAGATGACATCAGTAACGCAAATGCAAATGTGGAGTCCCTATGGGTGGAGATAAGGGGAGGGAAAAAGAATAATAAAATATTACTAGGGGTTTGTTATAAGGCTCCAAATATAATGGAGGCAGCAGAGGAAATGCTGATAAGTGAAATGGATGCGGCTTCAAAGCTTGGTGAAGTACTTATCATGGGGGACTTCAATTACCCAGATATTGACTGGGGGGCGGAAACCTGCAGGTCCTTCAAAGGCAGCAGGTTCTTGTCAACAACAAAAGACAATTACCTGTCGCAACTAGTCCTGGAGCCAACAAGAGGGGGGGCACTGCTGGACCTTATCCTAACCAACAGACCTGATAGGGTATCAAAACTACAGGTTGGGGGAACCTGGGGAATAGTGATCATAATATAATTTATTTTGTATTACGGTTTACTAAGAGCGTTAGGGAAGGGGCAACCAACACTCTAAACTTCAGGAGGGCAAATTTTCAGCAACTAAGGGAAGACCTTAAAGGCATAGACTGGGATAATGTTCTCAAAGACAAAAGCCCCCCCAAAAAATGGGAATTTTTCTCATATATTCTGAAAAAGTCCTGTGAGAAACACATACCTTATGAGAAAAAGCATAAGAGGAACAAGAAAAAGCCTATGTGGCTAACTAGTCTTGTAAGGAAAGCAATAAGCGAGAAAGATAAGGCGTTTAAAGTGCTAAAACGTGAAGGTAGCGATGAGGCATTACAGGATTATAGAGAGAAAAATAAATCCTGTAAAAAGCAGATAAAGGCTGCAAAAATAGAGACTGAGAGAAAAATTGCCAGAGAGAGCAAAAATAATCCCAAATTATTTTTCAAGTATATAAATGATAAGAAACTAAAAACAGAGAGTGTGGGTCCCCTTAGAAATAACATGGGGGTCATGGTGGAAGGAGATGAGGAAAGGGCCAATCTACTGAATGTTGCCTTCTCAACTGTCTTAACCAGCTTTCCCTCATCTATCTTACCAATCCAGATGTTTTGCTGCACCTAATGATATTCATCACTTGCAACGTTTTAATTTAGGCGCAAAAACGGGCGCAAAAACACTCCAGCCCGAAGGTGGCGTTATCTGAGAAGAAAGCACTGAGCCCCTTTGCAGAACAGCTCATTTCTAGCAGCAGAGCTCATCCAGACACTAGTACAGATAATAGACACATTAGATACTGGTACATATAATACAGACATGAGATACTCTGCAGACAGGAGCTGCAGACTCTATTTACAGTTCATCACCTTCTATTTACAAAACATTCAGCAAACTCCTGAGCTCACAGCAAGACAGGAGAGAAGTTTGCAGAAGTTTGCAGAATGTTGCAGATACTACATACAACTGTCCCCCATGTAATTCTGCACAGTATCACCAGTGTGTCTGAGGGGGATACTGTGCAGAATTACAGGGGTGCAGCAGGAGACCAGCACTGGGGGATCCCCTCCAGGAGAAGCCCCTGCTGAGGAGGTCACTGGGTGCAGGGTGTCACACACCTGGGTGCTGCTGTGAGTGTTATCTTCATTCTGGGCTGTGGGAGAAGCAGAGAGGAGCTTGTAGCAGGATCCCATGTAAGTGCCTGAATCTAACATTGCGCCTAAACGGCGCCAAAATTGCGCCTAAGCTGTGTTAAAGTGATTAATAAGCGGCGGGAAATTACCTTATCAATGTGGCCCCAGATGTGAAAGAGAAGAGACACCAGTACAAGCAGAGGCAACTTCTATCTCACCCCAAGTGCTTTATTCATGTAGGTAGTAATATTCCTGCTGATGTGTCCATTACTTTCCCCAGACATAGGGGCTTATTTACTAAGGGTCGTGCTGCGCACTTTAGTTGCACTGTGCATCTTTTTTTCAGGGCTTAAACAGCTTGCACAGGTGTTTAAGAAGTGTGTGCGCTGGGATTGTGTTACACATCACCCTTTTGTGGCGCAGCTGCGCTGGCCTCCATGCTTCACAAATTAAAGGGCGTGCTGATTCGGACCGAGCCTCGTATTTAACTTTCAAATTGTGTTTCACGCCCTATGTTAAAGGTGCACCACAAAAAAGATGGTGAACTCTGTCGGATCTGAGTGGGGAAGCGACACATTCATGATTTCTGGCGCACGGTGTGCCAGATTATTAAAGAACGGGCACCAGGATCCAATAATCTGCCGCACCCTGCACATTAGTGAGGCAGACTGCACGTGGTTACAATTGTAACAGTAACTTTAAAAAGCAGCTTTTTTTGCATCATCTCCATCACCAGCAATTATGTAGCACATGTCCAATATGAATAGAAAGTGTGAGCCAAAACATAGCAAGAAATGGTGGCACATACACAACTAGAATGACCATCCGGTGCAGATTTGGCCATAACATATTGGGGCTCATTTACTAAGGGCTCCGCGGGTGCACATTCGTCAGGTTTCCCGAATGTTTCCATTTTGCGCTGGCTTTCATGCGACAGAAATCAGGGGCATGGCCTTCGGACAACCCGACGGATTCGGAAAAAGAGCAGAATTTAAAAAAGAATTGGGGCAATTTACTTACCCGGTCCATTCGCGATCCAGTGGCGCGTTCTTCGCGGTGGATTTGGGTCCGGCCGGGATTCATTAAGGCAGTTCCTCCTACGTCCACCAGGTGGACAAATCATCCCAAGAAAAAGTGACTGTTCCAGCTCACCTCTAGCCTCCATATGCTCAGGAAACGGCACGGACTCCACCTTGCTTGTTAAGGTCAAACCAGCATACGAAAGAACTTTGAAAGGTCCAGCCAGGTTCCAATTAAACTTTAAGACTTTTATTTAGTCAACATCATATATCCACAGCAAGGTTTCAATATTCCTCTTAAATCCCGGGGCAATTCAGGGGAAATTGACGCAAATCAGAAATATTCGGGTAACACGTTGGGAAAACGCGAATCGGGCCCCTATAGTAAATGACCCCCATTGTGTCGCAAGATGAAGCACTTACATGCACCGTGAAGAAGCAGGTGAACTCCGGCGGACCTCGGCGCAGCAGCGACACCTACGGGGCGCACGACCTTAGTGCATCCCGGCGTGTTCTCTGCGGTGGATTCGGGTCTTCCGGCCATCCACTAAGGCAGTTCCTCCGACGTCCACCATTTTTTAAATGCGACGTTTTTCCGAATCCGTCGGGTTTTCATTTGGCCACGTCCCCCGATTTCCGTTGCATGCATGCCAGCGCCGATGCGCCACAATCCGATCGCGTGCGCCAAATCCCAGGGCAATTCAGGAAATATCGGCGCAAATCGGAAATATTCAGGTAACACGTCGGGAAAATGCGAATCGGGCCCTTAGTAAATGACCTCCATTATACCCAGCTACTCCGGTGCTTCCGTTTTCCGTCTGTCACCCCCGGCACTACCAACCCGACCACTGCTGCGCACCTCCTGCACACTGAAACTAGTGCCAGCACAGGTGTACGGTAGTGATTGGGATGGGGCAGGAGAAAGAAATCACCGGAAGAGGTGAGTATGAGGTGTTTATTGTTTTATAGCTTCCCCCAAAACTTTTATACATTGGGGGTCATTTACTAAGGGCCCAATTAGCGTTTTCCCGACGTGTTACCCGAATATTTCCGATTTGCGCCGATTTCCCCTGAATTGCCCCGGGATTTTGGTGCACGCGATCGGATTGTGGCGCATCGGCGCTGGCATGCACGTGACGGAAACCGGGGGGGCGTGGCGGAACGAAAACCCCACGGATTCGGAAAAACGCTGCATTTTAAAAAAGAAATCTGTCGCGGAGCTTGCACTTACCTTCACTCAGCCCGGCTCGGTGAACTCCACTGCGTTCCGATGCTTTTCAGCGCAGCAGTGCCACCTGGTGGACGTCGGAGGAACTACCTTAATAAATCCCGTCCGGACCCGAATCCAGTGCAGAGAACACGCCGCTGGATCGCGAATGGAACGGGTAAGTACATCTGCCCCATTATTTTAAATCCCAGACAACCCATATCCTTCCCAGATAAAGCGTCCACCACCATCAGCTTACTGATAACTACTGGACCACAGATATTTTTGCTATTTGTCTCCCCAACTTTTGTTGTCAACAAATTTGTATGAGACCTTATGTGAGGAACTTATTTTAAAAGAAACCTCCAATCACAATCAAGCTTAAAACCAGGGACATTACTCGTAGATCCAGGCACTGTGACTGTGGTATCTTCTTATATTTCTTATCCATGGCCTCCTTCCTTCTAAAATGTACTTTTAAAATTATACTAATGAGTCATAAAGGCTCTGTGGATGTTACCAGAGCCCCTCCGTTCTGTAGCTTTACAGGCTGTCACACTGTACAGGTGCACGTCTCACCCATCACCCTGCTCTCTCCTACTTCTGCCTGCTGTAATCTCACTGCAGCAGAAAAAGTTTTTGCACACAGTGAAAAGTAAGTGGTTCTGCACCGTCTGTGCCTGTGAAGTCACAGCATGGATTAGCATCATTTTAAAAGTTGATTTTGGTTTAAAAAGTTGGTGGAGTTGAAGTTGGTTTATCATGATGGATTTAGTTTTTTTTTTTCTATCCAGTTAGTAATATTTACAAAAGCAGGAGACGCTCTTTCCAATCCCTCTGGCCAAAAAAAAAGGATCCCCCATAAGACATCTGTGGTGTGAACATGTGTTGGATTAAGACTGCCTTGGGTCCTGGACTGTATGAATATTATAGCCCCTACAATCATGGAAATCACTCCATATCTATAGAACTGGGAAGTTGTATAGAACTGGGAAAATATGCAAAGTTTTCTAGGATGGGAAATCCCACATCATGTTATAAGGCTTCCTGAAGGTCATGCTTGATGTCAAGGGAGCTGCCTTACAAGGGAACTAAAAGAGGTGGTTTTCCTTAGCCCTTCCTGGAAAACTTTGCATATTTTCCCAGAATCCCCTAATGGAGTATCCATGGCTATAATACTCCGCAAGCCTTCACAGCGGCCTATATTGGCAGTCTATAGTACTAAAATTCTGCCATGTTAGGACCTTTGGTGGACCTTCAAAGGTCCTGAAATGGCTCTTGTGTACACGTGTATTGAGAACCGGAACAGATGTATGAGGATTACATGGGGGAAGCTCCTTCTCAATATAAAAGTTTGTGGGTGTTTTGGGTAGCATGGGCCCCCTAGAAGGCGTGGGCCCCGGGCCATCGCCCAAACCGTCCTATATTATAATCCATTACTGGTGTGAACCCTATCATCTTACCTCACCAAATGGACCAGAAACATTTGAAATTGAGAATTGTTTTAATTTAATATCCAATGTTATAAGTTATCTCCCAGAATAATAGAACTTTCCAGATCTTGGACACCATAAAGATCTTAAACCAATAAAATGGAACTTTTTACAGATTTTCACGATGAATAGATATAATATGAATAATATTATTTTCCCCTTTTAACTTGAAATGTCTTCAAAAGTTTTGCTCCGTAAAATTAGAAACATTGGACATGAAAATCATGAAATATTCCATTATATTTCCGGTCATGCCTCTCGTTATACATTTAATAGTCTAGAACTAAGTTACTACACAACGCCCAACTTTCTGCTCCAGCTGGTACCCGGGACTACAGACAGGTCCTGATTACTTCTCTTGACATTAAGTAGGAACAGAGAGATTTTTCTTCCATCTTGAATAATGTAAGTCATCGCTGTTTGTAGAAAGGCATTTTCTGGGCTAAAAATGTTAATAATAAATAAAAAATACAAACTCTCAACCATCCAGGATCCAGTAGGACAGTCCTGGATTTCGGGCTCTGCAATATCATTGGGGCAGATTTACTTACCCGGTCCAGTCGCGATCCAGTGGCGCGTTCTCCGACGCTGTTTCGGGTTCTGACGGGATTCACTAAGGTCGTGCGCCCGATGTCCACTAGGTGTCGCTGCTGCGCTGAAGTCCGCCGGAGTTCACCTCCTCCGTCTCGGTGTATGTGAGCGCTATTCTTGCAATTTTTTTTAAATTCCGAGTTTTTTCCGAATCCGTTGGGTTTTCCGACGGCCACGCCCCCTGATTTCTGTCACGTGAAAGCCGGCGCCGATGCGCCACAATCCTATCGCGTGCTCCAAAATCCAGGAGCAATTCGGCACAAATAGGAAAAATTTGGGAAACCCGACGAAAATGCGCGATTCGGACCTTTAGTAAATGTGCCCCCTTGTGTCTTGGCTGCTCTGTATAGCAGAGCCAGCAGGCGCCATGTTATGACTTCATCCTGTCCGCCGGCTTCAGTACTGCACAAAGCGTGAGAGGAGGAGAGCTCATCCGGGGAAACTGGGAGAGGTAACTACCTGGTGTTTATTAATTTTTTTAGTAATTACAAGGCGGAGAGGGAGTCACAATATGCAGGGGAAATGCTGGGGGTGGCACAGCATGAATGGGAGCTGCTGAAGAGGAGGGCACAGTATGAGGGAGAGCCGCTCAGGGTGGCACAGTATCAAGGGGCTGGGTACACAGTCTGAAGGGGCACCGTATGAGGGGCACTGTATGAAGAAACCTGGTGGGGGCACAGTATGCAGAGGAGCTGCTCAGAATTGCACAGTATGCAGAGGAGCTGCTCGGAATGGCACAGTATGAAGGGGAGCTGCTCGGAATGGCACAGTATGAAGGGGAGCTGCTCGGAATGGCACAGTATGAAGGGGAGCTGCTCGGAATGGCACAGTATGAAGGGGAGCTGCTGGGAGGCACAATATGAAGTGGAGCTGCTGCAGAGGGGGCCACAATATGAGGGAGAGCTGCTCGGAATGGCACAGTATTAAGGGGATCTGCTGGAGGGGCACAGTATAAAAGTTGATATTAGAAGGAAGGAGGCCATGGATAACAAATATAAGAAGTTTACCACAGTCCCTGGTTTATCATGATGGATTTTGATGGCAGATTTCCTTTAAATCTTAAAAGGTGTTTAAGTACAGCAAAATTATATTTGATATCTCGTGATCATATTGCCCTAAAGAAAAGAGGGGATGTTTTATTTGGACCACATAGTAAAAGCCATAAAGTAAAAGGCAACTAGAAGATGGTGCAACTGTGGAATTTTTTCCAGCTTCTCGGTAGATTGCACAGTATAATAAATGGTGCCACTAGAATGTACAATTTGTCCCACAGAAAACAAGCCCTCATTCTGCACTGTATATGGAAAAATCATGGATTTTGTGAATGCATAAAGCGAAAAATGGAAATCTAAAAATGAAAAGGGCCATGTCCTCAGGGGACTAAAGGGGTCAACTATCTCCCAAATCCCACAACAAGTAGAAAATGACTGCCGGTTTTCTTCTTTCCTCACTGCCTACAGCCAACCAGTCCTTTTACATGTAAAATCCTCTGTAGAACGAGGACGTAGAAAAGAGAAAACGGGCACACCAACAGACATGACTGAAATGTCCAGCAGCTTCCCTTTAATAATGAAATGTTTAGCAGCCTCCCCCGCAAATTGAGGTGTCCAACAGCAGCCTCCACTCATTTATAAAATGTCCAACTGCAGGCTCCCTTCACAAATAAAATGTCCAGCAACTTCCCCTTAATAATGGAATGTTCAGCAGCCTCCCCTCACAAATGAAATGTCCAGCAGCAGCCCCCCTCACAAATGAAATGTCCAGCAGCAGCCTCCCCTCACAAATGAAATATCCATCAACTTCCCCTCACAAATGAAATGTCCAGCAGCAGCCTCCCCTCACAAATGAAATATCCATCAACTTCCCCTCACAAATGAAATGTCCAGCAGCAGCCTTCCGTCACAAATGAAGTAGTCAGAACCAGCCTCCCCTTACAAATAAAGTATCCAGCAGCAGCCTCCCCTTAAAAATAAAGTATCCAGCAGCAGCTTCCCATTATAAATTACATTTCCATCAGACTCCCCTTAATAATGAAATTCCATCAGCCTCCAAACAATAGAGGAACCAAATAATATGAAAAATAAAATCATTACCTCCTGTGGCATCCTCTTCATCCTCGGATCTGTGCGCTTTACCTGAAATGTCCAGCAGTAGCTTCCCTTATTTATGAAATGTCCAGCAGTAGCCTCCCCTTATTTATGAAATGTCGAGCTGCAGCCTCCCCTCATTTATTAAATGTCCAACAGCAGCTTCCCCTCACAAATGAAAAATCCATCAACTTCCCCTTACACATGAAATGCTCAGCAGCAGCGTTCCGTGACAAATGAAGTAGCCAGCAGCAGCCTCCCCTTATAAATGAAGTAGCCAGCAGCAGCCTCCCCTTATAAATGAAGTTTCCAGCAGCAGCCTCCCCTTATAAATGAAGTTTCCAGCAGCAGCCTCCCATTACAAATTAGCCTTCCCTTAATAATGAAATTCCAGCAGCCTCCTGCTCTCTACCGATCCCTGTCGTGTCCTCCTTGGGTCTGTGCACTCTACCTGCTCGTAGTGTATGATGCGGCTCCACCTGATGACATCATACACTGCGTGTAGGCAGAAAGCATAGACGTGTCTTTGCCCGCGCCGCTGTTGTAATTAGTTGCATGCAGCATGTTTTACACACATACAATTGATTCTATTCACCTCTTATGGACCTGCAGTCTTTTATTAACCTACACAATAATTTTCTGAGGGGGTTTGTGAGTTATTAGACCCCCTTATATAACAGCAGGGATCCCATCAATTCGGATACATTTCAGTTGTCTGCGACACCTCAGTAAACATCGCCATTAATCCGCGACATTCCGTTTTCCAGAAGACTTTCACGTAACATTAGAAAGTTAAATATGGCAAGACGATGTCACTTTAATTAAAATTACAGAAAATTATACAGAACCGTCACCGCGCCTTTGTTCAGAAATCAGCGAATGTTAATGGTGTTTTTTAAATTCTATTATTTTTTTCCCCCAGCCATTAGTTATCGCATTCTGTATTTCTGGAGACAATAGGTGAGGCTGAACGAGAGGATCACATGAGACGGGCCGCGGTGTGGGGCGAGAGCTTTCTATGTATAGCCGTGGGGCGAAGGCGTTATAAATCAGACTAATTCACCTGCTACTTTTTTACATTAGGAATGTGCTAGTAATTACTCGTTTTAGCATAATATTGCATATAATTAATTGGTTATGAGATGTTCATAGCTCTGTATCGCCGGTAATAATAATAATAATTATGTGAATATAGCAACATTTTTCATTCCATGGTCCAAGCTATTAAAGAAAGTGTCAAGCCTTAAGGTAATAAAGCGTAAAAAGCGTAAAAAAAAAAGAATCCGGAATAGGAAAATCACTTATTTTATTTTAAGAAATAGCGTCCAATCTGTCAAGCACATCTGCACTTCCCTCCAACCAATGACATGGGGAACGGTATTTATAGGGGGGGCGTGTGTACAGTCATAAGTCCACTGCCCCCTGATTCACAGGAAGTCACAGAAAGTCACAGGAAGTCACATGTCCTTCTGCCGGTGGGTTGGGTGTCCCGCAGCTTCTACGGACAGAAGATAAAGATTCAAGTACAACATGAGTGATGGTACATGGTACAACATGGGTGATCCTAACAGGGTCTTGTATAGGGATGAGCAAACCTGAGGTTCTGTACGGGTTTTGGTTACTTAGGTCTAAATACTGCTGGCAAAGGCACCACGTGGAGCAACGATCCTTGGGAAAATGGCAGCACGTGCAGCTTTTAAAGAGTTAACACGCTTAACTGGTGCTAGGACCACGGGAGGGGGTGAGTAAACGCCTCAAGCCCTTTCAATGGCTCAAGTCCTGGCAATGTTCGGCATGGACCCTTCTCATCACTAAGTCTTGTACTTACCCTGGTACCCTGGTACTTACCCTTCAATACTTGGTATAGCGTTCGGATAGTCTTGGCCTAGTTTTTTTAAATAAAGTAGACCCTTTTTGCTATCCTCGATGATGCATTTAAAAGAACATCTCCACAAGGTATATGAAAATCCTTAAACATCCCTAAACTTAGCTGAATTTTTTTGTAAAGAACCCATTTCCTCTCTACCACATTGAAGGGGGGGAGTTATTGTCAGGCTTATTGAGACTTGTTGCAACTATCAAGTTGAGACTCCAGTACAATGATGGGTGGGATGGTTGGGGGGAGGTATACTTTGTTAATGTTCTTAAAGGGGTTGTCTGAAATTAACTTTAGATTTATTACTGGCTTCCCTTAAAGGGGTTGTCTGAAATTAACTTTAGATTTATTACTGGCTTCCTGTAATTTAATTTTTTTAAAAGTATATACTCGAGTATAAGCCTAGTTTTTCAGCACAAAAAATGTGCTGAAAACCCTAACTCGGCTTATACTCGAGTCAAGAAAGAAAACAAAAAGTGTGCTCACATTCCCTGTAGTATATAGCCTACCAGGCCCTGTAGTATATAGCCTGCCAGCCCCCTGTAGTATATAGCCTGCCAGCCCCCTGTAGTATATAGCCTACCAGGCCCTGTAGTATATAGCCTGCAGCCCCTGCCCCTCTAGTATATTCCCCGCCAGTCCAATATATAATGCTCCGGCATCAGCTCTGTGTCCCCGTGCAGTCCGTCACAGACACCATGAGTCCAGCAGCTAGCTGACATCATATTGTGTGGCGATGCTGGCGCACAAATTAGAATGTCAACGTGTGGCTGAGACAGACCGGGACACGGAGCTGATTCCAGGGCCGCGGTGTATGGAATGGAACCTGCCGGATGAGGAGGAGGGGATTCAGAATGTGAGTACACTTTTTGTTTTCTTTCTTGACTCGAGTATAAGCCGAGTTAGGGTTTTCAGCACATTTTTTGTGCTGAAAAACTAGGCTTATACTCGAGTCAAGAAAGAAAACAAAAAGTGTGCTCACATTCTGAATCCCCCCCTCCGGTCTGTCACAGGCATTGTGACGTCAGCCACACGTTGACATTCTAATTTGTGTGCCAGCATCGCCACAAATTATGATGTCAGCCAGCTGCTGGACTCATGGTGTCTGTGATGGACTGCACGGGGACACAGAGCTGATGCCGGAGCATTATATATTGGACTGGCGGGGAATATACTAAAGGGGCAGGGGCTGCAGGCTATATACTACAGGGCCTGGTAGGCTATATACTACAGGGAGCACCCACCTGTCCCACATGATACAGCGCTGGGAATAGGGATGAGTGGGCGTCGCCGGCCACTTAGGGCGGCACAGAAGCTGATAGCAGCAGCTTCCCTGACCCTGTTTGTTTACATGGGGCACGTACCGGAGAAATCACAGCGCTGGGCGCTGGGAGGAACCATGGAGGTAGGTACCAAGTACTGGCCACCAATAGGTTTCTTATGCTCTCAGACAACCCCTTTAAGGAGTTAATGTCCTCATTTCCATACCTAAACTCAAAAATCACCCAAACCATTGAAACTCGGCTACGTTATAGCAGAAATGTAGAAAAACAACCTTTGTATCGGCTCCTGTGAACACGATATTTCGGAGCGCGCAGGGCAGGCTGCAGACATTATTTTGATAGAGATGTCTATGCCGCCTATTCAATCCCATAAAAATATGATTTCAAATATGTATCTGTGCACAACATGGCAATAAAATGGCTTTTTTTCCCTGATTGTGTTCTTTTTTCATCACTATAACATTCGGATTCCCCTTAGCAAGGTGATATATCTCCGGCCCATAATTCCCTTCCAGAAAGTCATCTCACAGTGACTCGAAAATATAGCGAGAGACCGAACAATTAACATAAACTACATCCCGCTACCTAATGATCTCCACCACCATCAGCAACATAAAGACATCGACAGCGATTTTATGTCCTCCAACCACTTAGATACAAAGCGCTGTGATCCCATAGACGGCGCTCCGTACTCCAGCGGTTTTATAGAAATATTCTCAGTAAACCTATAATGATATTTTCCAGGGATTTTTTTTTACAATCGGAGTAAAGTGAGGCCGAGCTGAGGAAATAGGATTATAAAGAAGATTCACAGATACAGAGGCTGGAGTTTAATATGGATGATACATTGGGGTCATTTACTAAGGGTCCGTCAGAAGCATTTTCCGTTTTGCGCCGAATTGCCCCGGGATTTTGGAGCTTGCGATCGGATTTTGGTGCATTGCCGCCGGCTTGCATGCAACAGAAATGGGGGGGCCGACCGTCGGACAACCTGACGGATTCGTACAACCCGTGGGATTTAACATTTAGAATTGTATCGCAAGATCAAGCACTTACAAGCACCGGGAAGAAGAAGGTGAACTCCGGCGGACCTCAGCGCTGAAGCGACACATACAGGATATCGGGCACACAATGTTAGTGAATCGCGGCAGACCCGAATCCTCATCGGACAGCGCACCGCAGGATCGCGGCAGGACCGGGTAAGTAAATCTGCCGCAGTGACTAAGGTCTACAGCCACAAGACAGAGTCCATCCAGGTGGACATAGAGGCATCCAAGCTCTATGCAGCCATCACGAGATACTGCCTCTATTAGATTGCTGTGTCCCATAGTGTCTGATCACCTGTCTATATTTGGTATTGCAGCTGCATCACATTTGCCTGGGAAGGAAAGGTTTATATTGTGACCAATAGGATGTCATGTTTATTAATTGTTAGTTCCATATTGAAGAAAGGTCTTGGTTGGATAATCTCAAAACTCTCCGCCCCAGGGGAAGTTTATATCAGCTCCCAGGTCGCTGGAAAGTTTCAGACTAAGTGGAGATCTAGTAATAAGCAGATGTGTCTGAGACCTTCTGTCCAGACACACGGCCTGCAGAGATTCCCCTGCTGTAGTGAGATAACATCAGGTTGATGGAAGTGCTGAGGGAGCAGAGGGGAGGCGGCGACAGTTTAACAGCCTGTGAATCTTCTGCATTTTAATCTGTTTATGGGATGAGGTATGAGTGGATGATATGATTGTGGAAGTCATTTCATGAACAATGGAGACGTCCTATTGAGTGTTTCCCTGCTCATAAGGCTGGAGACGGTTCTAAAATCATCCATAAAGAACTTAAACTCGTTTGATAAAGTAATGGGAGATTCATGAAAGGATTTTCATGACTTTTTGTATATCTACTTGTGATTATTTTGACTTGGGGCTTATTTACTACGGGTCCGCGCGCGCACTTTTGCCAGACTTTCTGACTTCTTCGGGGATTGCATGACTTGGACAGGTATTTAACAGGTGTCTGAGCTGGAATTGTGTCACATCGATCGTTTTTTGGCACAGCTGCACTGCTTCCATGCAACATAAATAACGGGGGCCGTGGGACGATCCGGCTAATTTGGACTGAGCGCGGGATTTAACTTTCAAGTTGCGTTGCAAGACATGGCACTTACATGCACCAGGAAGAAGAAGGTGAACTTCGACGGACCTGAGCGTGGAGGCGAAACATGCAGGATATCGGACACATGATCTTAGTGAATAGCGCCACAGTGCATGATCGTCAGACAATGCACTTTTGGTGAACTTTGTCGGACCGGGCAAGTAAATGTGCACCACTGTACAGGTTTTTGGAAACAAAAAATCACAGACTCTGCTGATTTATTAAAGGGCCAAAGCCATTTTAATAAATCTGACGGGCAGTGGGGCTCCAAAGGCAGTCATAGGGGATCATTTATCTTTATTTCCAAGTCCTTTTTTTGGCGCAGACATTTGTTTATCGTCAGTGTATCGACGACAAAAAACTCCAAACATAACTTAGAAAATTGAAGGAAGTGACTTGAGACTTTTCTGCAACATTTTTGAGACATTTGTAGCAAATCTCGCAAAAAGAGATCTGAAAAAAGTATTTAACACAAGGAAAAAGTGAGATTGATAAATTACCAAAGTAGCAGATGAAAAAAAGACAGATAAGATTTAGTATCATAACTTTTCATTCAGGCGCACAGTTTTTGCGCCAATTTTGTGACTAAACACCAAACTAGCCACGCAGCAAAAATAACCAGCTTTCCCTCATCTATCTTACCAATCCAGATGTTTTGCTGCGCCTAATAATGTTCAGCACTTGCAACGTTTTCATTCAGGCGCAAAAACGTGCGCAAAAACACTCCAGCCCGAAGGTGGCGTTAACTGAGAAGTAACACTGAGCCCCTGTGCAGAACAGCTCATCCCCAGCAGCAGAGCTCAGTGAACACTATACAGCCACTGCAGATTCTACAGACACTGCAGACACTAGTACAGATAATACAGACAGGAGCTGCAGACTCTATTTACAGTTCATGACCTTTTATTTACTAAACAATCTGCAGAATCCTCAGCTCAGAGCAGGAGAGAAGAGAAGTTTGTAGGATTTGCAGATACTACAGAGAAGTGTCCCCCGTGTAGCAGGATGATTCCACTGGTGTCTGAGTAGGATACTGGCCAGAATTACAGGGGAGCAGCAGGAGACCAGCACTGGGGGATCCCCTCCAGGAGAAGCCCCTGCTGAGGAGGTCACTGGGTGCAGGGTGTCACACACCTGGGCTCTGCTGTGGGGGTCATTCTAATACTGGGGTGCGGGAGAGAAGCAGAGAGGAGCTTGTAGCAGGATGACATGTAAGTGCCCGAATCTAACATTGCGCCTAAACTGCGCCAAAATTGCGCCTAAACTGTGTTAAAGTAAAGTGATTAATAAGAGGCAGAAAATATACTTATCACAGATGGATGTAGCTTGTGATAATTCTGGCAAAACAGTGCGCAACTACTACACTTAGGCCCATAATTCCAAGAATATATACCAAAAATAAATGTGATAAAACATAACTTAATATACATACAATTATTATTTTTTTTTTAAAACTAAAATCAGCTTCTATGTAAACAGCGGGGATGAGGGGAATATGTAATAAACATAAATTCGCCATACAGTAAGTTTGTGTATAATCAGGTGATCAGAGTTAATGCGCCAGGAATGTATATAGTTTGGTAACAAAGCAGAATTCTCCTAAGTACTTTCATTTTTATAGAGAACATTTTTCCCAACCATGAAACGGAACACCTTGGCCAATGTTCCAGATCTGCGCTGAGATTACAGTGAAGCTCTGGAGAGTCGTAGTCAGGATGGAATCGGCGATAATTAGACGAAAAACACATTTCATCTTTATTCTACTGTAACTTACTGGATACAGGGGTAAAGTACAGAACATAGCACCAGATATAAGGATATAATGCAGGTTTTTATCAGAGATGATGTTCACTTTTTTAAAATTAGCTAATATATATATTACAGTTAAAGAATCAGGATGTGTTGGGGGTTAAAATCAGTCCTGTTGCCCTGTTGCTCCGCCATGCAGCGGGGGGCAGCTTGGTCATGCAGAGGCATGGGCGGGGAGGCGGTCACCTGTGATGGGGGGGGGGGCGGCTCCGGAGCTGGGAGGGGGAACCGGGGGTGCGATCTAGTGGGGGCCCCTAGGAGGGGCAAGATGGTGGGGGCGCCGGGGCTTGAGCCCCGGGTGCCCTGCCTATAATCCAGCCCTGTATTTACCTCCTCCAGCACTCCCTTTCATCTGCAGCACCGTACGTCACTGCCAGGTTTCTGTTCGTTTACAGAGGCCACCGATGACGTCCAGCCACAGCCGTGCCCCTGCTACAATGTATCGTAGTCGCACGGCAGTGGTCGTGACGTCAACCACAGGCTCAGTAATCAAATAGAGACTTGGCAGAGATGCATCGAGCTAAGTATAAGATGTTTACTGCTTTAATAGCTTCCCCCAGCTATATATAGCTTTTTTTTTAAGTCCTGTGGTGGCATCACAGGGAATACCGTATATACTTGGGTATATATAGTACTTACTATTAGAGATTAGAGGCCCTGAGATGTAGGTTCGGCGTTTGGACGCATCCCTCCCAACCTGGACATTTTTCCCCAACACCAAACCATGGCTATGATTGGCCAGGGTGCCCTGTAGCCAAGCATAGCCACAGCTAGTTGTTAGGGGCGAAAACTTGCCGGGTTGGCTGACTACAGACCCAGCAATGTTTGGGTCTGGAAGAACATGCCTGAACACTGAACCCAACCCTACACTTTGGGTCCGCTCATCTCTACTTACCATAAATTTCAGTACCAAAAATATTAACAGGGGCACATTCTACTTATAAAATAATATCAAATGTGTGGCTGACACTTTATGGCGTACGAGCTTCACTCACTTATAGTCATTCAGTCTATAGCTCATGGCCACCCCAGAAGTGTATTATGTATGGACAAGGTGCGGATTACCGACTCAGCTGCTCAGCTCCCTGTGGAGAGGGGAAGGGTGAGCCACACTCACCCCCACCCCTACTCCAACCGGCCGAAAAAAAGCCACTTGGTTCCTGCCCATTTTCCCACCTGGACGTGTGAATGTAGCCTTAGATAAACCCCTGCATAGTCTTTACATGTGTTGCATTATTTAGAAACAATGGGGAAAGAAATGAAAGAAAATTCTCAAATCTCAATCCCCTACTGATAATTACACAATAAAGATCATTGTTAACCCCTTACTTTACAATTTTACTCAGTTTTATTGGTGTTTTAGCTCCTATCACTGTAATGATGATCAGTGTAAGATTCCAGAGTGTGGGCTGGGACTCTCTTCATGATCCCACTGTGCTATGAGATCCTATGTGCTGACAATGTGCTTAGATTATCAGGGTACAGGGTTTATCTACACTTTCATTTAGTTTCTGAACAACCTGCTAGTAAAAAGAGAGATGACACAGATCAGAGATGAGATCCATGAGATGGATATAACATATGACATTCTCAGCTCTACTATCACAACCATAACATACACTGTCACCCCTGCTGTGTCTCCCTCCCCCTCCCCTGGATAAAGATCTTATCTGTCTGTAGCTTGTAGCTTTACTACCCTAATGCTCTTTGCCGGCAGGAAGTCTCTCTGTGTGTGAGCTTTTCCTGGAATGCAAGGGTGGGGGCTTGAGGCAGAGAGGAGCCCAGTGCCGCGTCAAACAGGAGAACTATGTGACCTGCCCGACCCTAAACTTCTGATTTACGGTCGGATCCAGGGGCAACCAAAATTGTGTACACCAGGACTGATAGAGACAGGTTGGACTTATATCTGTGAAATGCTGTATTTTTGTTAATAACAGTGAATTAGAGAATGTGTTACTTTGTTTTCCTGAGTAGATAAGAAACTTGTCTTCGTGGGAAAACCCCTTTAAGAAGGTGTCACTTACTTCCATATTCTTCATGTAAAATGCAAAAACAAATCGGCATGAAAAAATACCAAAAATCCAAGCCATTATATTTACATTTTTTTATTGAAACCATCATGTGGAAGAACACAATTTAAAATATAAATTCTGCCTCTCCGCACAAAGTTTTAATTTGCTACTGAAGAGCTAAAATAAAAATCCAAAAAGTCACTAACTGACTAATGAATAATACAGAACTTGACTGATTAAAAATCAATGATGTTAACAAATATTGGATTCGGGAACGACTCCAGATTACAGCGGGACTAGTTTTATGAGGCTGTAAGCAAATAGGACTCCATCAGCCAATAAACAAGAACATAAAACTTTTGCTTGAAAAAACTTGTCTGAATAAAACATAATGTGAATGTAACCTCCTTGGTCAGACCTTAATATAATGAGAGCGGGAAGTTTTTACATCCACATCATCATTTAGAAATGAAGTGCTCCGCTCTTCTATACGTCGTCAGCAATTTCTCTCAAAGGTCCTTTGTGCAAAGTTTTTTTTTTTACATTATTTTTGCAATTAAAATTAAAAATGAAAAAGCGAATTCCAATCATGTTAAATTAAGTTCTTATCTTCCGGTGAAATTAAACTTGTATTGTGGCCACCTTGAGTTTATGCCTCATCCGCAGCCCATTCTGGAGCTCTATTCAGCTGCCGCGCTTCATGTCAAAAGATTACAAAAACTTTCGGAGCACAATGTTCCAAAAAAAAAAAAAGTAATTAAGCAAAGCTAAGTGTATGCAAAATGAATGTTAACGCAGCGGGAGAACACGGCGTATGAACAATAACAATTTGTGTGATTCTGAGAAAAGGTAGCGGAAGGATTATGTTCTCAATGTTCGCCGTGTATTATGTTACAAGGATAGAAAAAAAAATGTTTTTGAGTAAATAATAAAAAAAAAATTAAAAAAGGCTAAGTGCTCACCCCCTGCTACATAAATGCGTTCCTGGTATTGTAATTTAATTTCTAAGGATCGGTCGTAAACTGCTTTTTATCTTCCAGGAGCCTGTAGTTCCCCATTTGTTATGTTTATGCTCTTAAACATCAGTCAGAAGCTTCAGGAGAGGGAGGAGGGAGGTGAAGCTGCAGTCTATAAAAGTGAGGATGTCAAGTCCTAAACTCCTCCCATTATCAATGATAAGTATCTCATGAGCTGAATCTTATCCTTGTGGCCACAAACTGATCACGTAATGCAGTTCGGAGACTTTGCCAATTAAGGTCGCCTTGCAGGCTTGTGGAGACTTATAGCCATTTATGCTCCACTAGAGGATTCTGGGAGATGTGCAAATAAGGTTTCCAGGATGGGAACAAGGAAAACATTGGCTCTTTTGCTACCTTGTAAGGCAGCCCACTTAACATCAAGCATGATGTACATGAACATTAAAGCCACAGAGTATATGTATTCCAGAAGGAACAGATTCCCAACTGTAGACAGTACTGTTTCAATGTGGTTGCATCTCTTCAGTACAGTGTAGGGAAATGGTTTATCTGAGTGAGAGGCTTTTGACTAGGGTCACGAGATAAGAGTTCTCTTTATGGAGACTTAGCCAATTAAGGCCACCTTGAAGGCCTGTGGAGACTTGTAGCCATTGATGCTCCACAAGGGGATTCTGGGAAATATATAAATACGTTTTCAAGGATGGGACAAGGAAAAAAATGGCTCTTTTTGCTACTGTTTATAGTGGGTAATCTGTTCCTTCTTTAATCCCATGTCATGTCATTAGGCTTCCTAAAAGTCATGCTTGATAGTAAGGGGGGTGCCTTACAAGGTAACAAAAGAGGCAATGTTTTCCTTGTCCCATCCTAGAAAACTTCTTTGTATAGTTTCCGAGCAATGCAAAGACAACGTAATTTATGTTTATCAAAATCAGATTGCAAGAGCACTAGGGGTGGAGCCAATTTCCTTCATTTGTTTACAAATAGCCACGGGTTCTCCTCTGTCCTATTTTTCCTCTTTAGCATCACTCTTCTATGCATCCTCTTAAGTTGTATTTTTTCCCCCTTTTTTTATCTGTGACATGTCTCTTTGTGGTTAAATTTGTTCCGCCCCTAGGGAACATGCAGGATTATTTGCACATCCAGAAAAAGATGGTCGTTTCGGCATTGCTTGATTAGTTTTTGGCCACAAAGGTCTGTTAAATGGTCTCAATATAAGAATATTATAGATTCGGGAGTCCTTTTGGACCTGACAGATTTCCCTAAAGGAACACTGCCATTCAAATTAATCAACCCAAAATAAATACTTCCATAGTAACTATGATTATAAATAATTGTCTTTATACTTAAATGGTTATTTTCTATGGCTACAGTGTTATAAAATCAGTTTTTATAGCTATATGCAACTCCCATTAGATGATTACAATCACAGTAAATGAGTCCTGCATATTCATTGTTCCCGGAACTGCCTTGCCTCCCTCTTCCTGATTGACAGGTCTCAGTGCTACCACCATGCTGCTGCCGTGAAACTAGTACTTAGGGATCATCTGCCATTATTTAAATATAGACAAATACAGCTCCCTTTACTTTCCCATGCTCACATCTGTGAGACTAAAGAGAATTCCTGAGGATGGGTTGAGGAGAAGGTGAGACAGTGGATGTGTGTGACTCAGCTCTGCTACATCATTAACCACTCAGCAAGAAGGTAGAAAGAGAAATGCTTTTTATATGAAGTGAAAACATCCTTGCTGCTCACCCCATGTTTAGAAATTCTCTCCAGCCAGGATAGTGGTGTCAATGTCATTGAGGAGGTGGGAACAGAGGACCTCAATAAAAGTATTTTTTAAATAAAGGTGGCTCTAATAAAGAGGTATAAGTGTAACATGTATAAAGGCGCAGAAGCCCTGATAAATACCCCCCATTAGGTTTCCCTGTTGCTTTGTCACCCATGCAAAATGGAATAAAAAGTGATAATAAGGTCAAACATTACTCAATTATTTCAATGCGCCAAACAAAGAAAACATACGCAGTGCCGTACATGGATGTTTTAAAAAGTTATGGTGTCAAATTCGGTAATCAAACACATAAAAACCATACAAATTTGGTTTCCCTTTGATTGTACTGACCTAAAGAACGAAAGGTAGTTGGCATTGGGACTACATAGTCAAAGCTATAAAACAAAGCCACGAAAATGTTATTTTGTATTTCGTCATTTGATGCCACTAGGAAGTACGGTTAGTCCCAAATGTAAAAAAAATAATTACATGGTTCTGTAAAAAAACAAAAAACGTATGGTTTTTGAAAGTCGAGGAGTAACAAGCAAAGATAAAAAAAAACAAGATCGGCTTAGTAATTAAAGGGATTGTCCAGTCACAACAAGTTACTTCTTATCCACAGCATAGGTGCTAACTCGTTGGGCTTCTCAGTGATGGGACCTCTATAGATCACGAAAATGGGTGTCCGTTGCACCCCTATTGTACTACAGATGAACAGAGCGACCAGTCGCGCACTTGCCCTGCTGCTCTATTCATCTCTATGGCGCTGATAGCTATTCTCGGATATCTCCGCCAGTTCCAGGGACCGTGAATGGAGCAGCAGGGTGATCATGCAACTGGCTGCTCCATGATTTTGTGTTGCAAAGGGGGGTTCAACTGACCCCCATTCTAATGATCCGTGGAGGTCCCATTAAGGAGACCGCACTCCTCAAAGAGACCCCCATCGATCACCGATCCTGTGGATAAGGGGTAACTTGTTGTGACTTGAGAGCCCCTTTAAGGGTCATGTAGGTACACTACGTAGAATGTACACACCAGATACAATTCAGGAAGGTGACTTCTACATGGAATGTGCCGGAATATTCAAGACAGGATATTTTTTTTCCAGCTAACAGTAAGAAAACAGGATTTTAATAATATAGTATCCCATGAATAAAACCGGTGGAAGATGGAACGATATTTACTGCCTGTCTCTTTTCTAGATGCAGGAATGTGAAGCGCTGGACATAAGCTGATGGACAGGCGTGATCACATCACAAAAAGGGATTATCCCAAATAAAGACCGGAATACGGAGGACCTACGGGGACTACAGGGAGCCGAGCACAAAACATCACTAGATTATGTAGACGAGACGAATCGGCTTTCAAAGAAAATGTAACTCCAAATCATATCTGCAGATATTTCCTGGAAGGCGGTGGAGCTGTGTATAACCTGCTTATCGTGACCGCACGTCGCAGGGGCCCACAAAAGATGGGGATTTAATAAGCCGTTTTACGTTGTATGCAGAAGATTCCTACATCGGCTTCCTGCATCAAGTTCTACTTTGAAATAATTCATCTCTGAGGCGGATGACTCCGAGAGTCGGGTTATGAGATGGATTTAGGGAAGCCGAGAGCAATAGATATGGTTTCTTACTATCCATCATGTATATGAGATGATGTATTATGCAGTAAGGTATGTAAAATGAATTTACTCACAATGGTCCCTGGAACCACGAGGACTCGGATAATTTCTAAGGATCGGTCGTAAACTGCTTTTTATCTTCCAGGAGCCCATTTGTTATGTTTATGCTCTTAAACATCAGTCAGAAGCTTCAGGAGAGGGAGGAGGGAGGTGAAGCTGCAGTCTATGAAAGTAGGGATATCAAGTCCTAAACTCCTCCCATTATCAATGATAAGTGTCTCATGAGCTGAATCATATCCTTGTGGCCACAAACTGATCACGTAATGCAGTCCGGAGACTTTGCCAATTAAGGCCGCCTTGCAGGCTTGTGGAGACTTATAGCCATTTATGCTCCACTAGAGGATTCTGGGAGATGTGCAAATAAGGTTTCCAGGATGGGAACAAGGAAAACATTGCCTCTTTTGCTACCTTGTAAGGCAGCCCACTTAACATCAAGCATGATGTACATGAACATTAAAGCCAAAGAGTATATGTATTCCAGAAGGAATACATATAGACAGGGCTATTTCAATATGGTTGCATCTCTTCAGTACAGTGTAGGGAACTAGTTTGTCTGAGTGAGAGGCTTTTGACTAGGGTCAGGAAATAAGAGTTCTCTTTATGGAGACTTTGCCAATTAAGGCCACCGTGAAGACTTGTGGAGACTTGTAGCCATTGATGCTCCTCAAGGGGATTCTGGGAACTATATAAATACGTTTTCCAGGATGGGACAAGGAAAGCAATGCCTCTTTCTAGATGTTTGGCTTTAATCCCATGTCATGTCATTAGGCTTCCTAAAAGTCATGCTTGATAGTAAGGGGGTTACAAGGTAACAAAAGAGGCAATGTTCTCCTTGTCCCAAAACATCCTAGAAAATGTATTTGCATAGTTCTGAGCAATGCACAGACAAACATACCATATATACTCGAGTATAAGCCGAAACCCCAAATTTTACCACCAAAAACTGAGAAAAACTATTGACTTGAGTATAAGCCGAGGGTGGGAAATACATTGGTCAACCCCCCCAGTATATAGCCAGCCCCCAGTAGTATATAGTCAGCCAGCTCCGAGTAGTATACAGCCACCAGCCCCGTGTAGTATACAGCCACCAGCCCCCTGTAGTATACAGCTAGCCAGCCCCTAGCATCATACAGCCAGCCCCCAGTAGTACACAGCCAGCCTGCCCCCATGTAGTATACAGCCAGCCTGCCCCCAGTAGTATACAGCCTGCCAGCCCCTAGCAGTATACAGCCTGCTAGCCTTTAGTAGTATACAGCCTGCCAGCCCCTAGTAGTATACAGCCTGCCAGCCCCTAGTAGTATACAGCCAGCCCCTAGTAGTATACAGCCAGCCAGCCCCCAGTAGTATACATACAGCCTGCCAGCCCCTATTAGTATACAGCCTGCCAGCCCCTAGTAATATACAGCCAGCATGCCCCCAGTAGTATACAGCCTGCCAGCCCCTAGTAGTATGCAGCCTGCCAGCCTTTAGTAGTATACAGTCTGCCAGCCCCTAGTAATATACAGCCTACCAGCCCCTAGTAGTATACAGCCAGCCCCTAGTAGTATACAGCCAGC
>CM033645.1:3986318-4009511 GCA_019512145.1 Engystomops pustulosus
CCCCCCAGCGACTAAAAAGCATGGATTTGGGGGATTATTCAGGATGGGGAAACATTTAGTAAAAATATCATATATAAAATTAATTAATATACTAACAAAAACATACCAAATATTTTTTTAGAGAAACAACATCTGGAGGAGAGAATCCCTATTGGCCAGATTACACCTGGATGGAGCTAGTAGAACTGGCTCGTAATGGCGTGGTTGTCCGGGATGTGCATCTGTGGACACCTTGGACCACACGAGACGGTGGCACTAGCCAATACCTGGGATGGAGTCTAAGTGGCACAGGGTCTCACCAGAGCCCGCCGCAGAGCAGGATGGTCTTGTGCTGTGCAGGGATACCACCAAAGGTCGCTCACACGGTACGACTAGCATGCGGTGGCTTGCAAGGTAGTCATAGGCAGGGCAGTCTGTACCTGGAGAGAGAGACAGCGGGAGAACACGCACAGGAAGCACTAGTGGACGTACGTCAGGACCATCGCAGGAGCTGGCCCCAGGATCAGGAACACGAAGGACGGGCAATTCGGAAACCGAACGGACTGGAACATGGAGTCAGGAACACAAACAAAGATTACGGGGACTGGCACATGGATCAGGAACACAGAACCACGAGACAGGAATCAGGACGACCAAAACGACTGGCATGAATCAGGAAAAACACAGCAAACGGACTGCACAGGATCAAGGAACACAGGAACGGACTGGCACACGGATCAGGAACACAGGAACGGACTGACACACGGATCAGGAACACAGGAACGGACTGGCACACGGATCAGGAACACAGCAACAGACTTGCACACGGATCAGGAACACAAGAACGGACTGGCACACGGATCAGGAACACAGCAACGGACTGGCACATGGATCAGGAACACAGCAACGGACTGGCACATGGATCAGGAACACAGCAACGGACTGGCACACGGATCAGGAACACAGGAACGGACTGACACACAGAGCAGGAACACAAGAACGGACTGGCACATGGATCAGGAACACAGCAACGGACTGGCACATGGATCAGGAACACAGCAACGGACTGGCACACGGATCAGGAACACAGGAACGGACTGGCACACGGCTCAGGAACACAAGAACGTACTGGCACATGGATCAGGAACACAGGAACGGACTGGCACACAGATCAGGAACACGGGAACGGACTGGCACACGGGACAGCAGGATTCAAAGGAACACAGGATACACAGGGGAGCTTTCTCTTCAGGGGATGGCTTGAAGATCCGGCAAGGGTAACAGGAAGGGGCAGGAATTTATGTCAGACCAGCGCCAAATATCGTTGCGATGGCCCTTTAAATCTTTGCGAGCCGGCGCATGTGCCGAGCCATGGGAGCGGCGGAGACCACCGCTTGACGCAGAGGAGGTGAGTACCGCTGGGCTCCGGGGGCACACGGAAGTACACAGCAGTCACAATCACACACCATTGTATCAGCCCCTATAATAACCATATTTTCTGATAGAACATATGGGAAGGGGCTCTCCTGATGAGAAGACCCCTTTTAGTGATGTAGTTATTGGTATCGGCTGGATGTGGGTCGACCTAACGAAAATAGCCATGGCAGTTCCTCTGCCTAGAAGTATGAAGGCAGAAGAAGGGTTTGTACATTGACCCTTACACTTCTCCTTAATGTAAATTGTAACTATAACCCAAGTTTCCATCCTGAAAGATAAAGCTTGTTGCCTCATTACTGCCTTAATACTAATCCCTGAATATTCATCAAGTGATTCAGTAGTCCTGATACTTACTTTAGGGCTGTCTGAAAACTTTCCCTGGATCTTGTGTGGCAGCAGCCTCTCTTCCATGAAGCATTTGTATGTAAATATTGAAACATGAAAGATATTAAAGGTGTGAAAGGGTAGAATTATTAACACTCCAAAAAACAGACAAATCACAGATGTGTCGCCAGTGGGGCTCATTTACTAAGGGCTCCGCAGCCGCACTTTCGTCGGGTTTCCCAAATTTTTTCGTTTTTGCGCAGAACTCCGCTGGGATTTTGGCGCACACGATCGGATTTTGGCGCATTGGCGCAAGCTTTCATGCGACAGAAATCGGGGGCGCGGCCGTCGGACAAGCCGACAGTTTCGGGAAAAACGCGGAATTTTAAAAAGGAAAAGTGTCGCAAGATCAAGCACTTACATGCATCGAGAAGAAGCAGGTGAACTCCGGCGGACCTCGGCGCAGCAGCGACACCTGGTGGATATCGGGCGCACGACCTTAGTGAATCCCGGCAGACCGGAATCCTCGCTGGAGAACGCCCCGTTGGATCGCGACTGGACCGGGTAAGTAAATGAGCCCCAGTGAGTCAAAGTTGCATGCAAATTGCGACCTGCATCCAAAATCATCTGTCATCTTGCAGTCACCTAAGATTGTATCTCGCAAGACAACAGTGTAAATAATCGCTAGATGCTGCCACTCCTTGACGCATGGCAGGTCACCTTTTAGTCATATTAGGTAACCAAATGTAAAATCAGCGAACAAAAGAGAAATCCAAAACTATCAAGTATTCCTGTGACCACCATTTGCCTACATAATTGCATTAATTCACATGTCCACTAAGTTTATGTAGGAAGTCGGCAGGGATGTTGTTCCAGACATCTTGGAGATCCATTCTGTGGATGTAAACTTCATCAAATTCCTAACACAGACTGGATGATGATAAGATCAAGGATCTGTGGTGGTCATATCATCAATTACAGGATGCAGTGTTCTCCTTTATGCTGAAGATGTCTGGAACCACTTTCCTGCTGCAGAACGCTTCTATTAAAACTTCTATTTGGAAAGTGTTTTAACTCTGCAGCATCTTTTTTTTCACACCTGCTTTACACAACTTTATATATTTGTCACTGTAACAAACCAATTGCAAATATGGCCCTTATGTAGAGTCCCCCAATCCCTGTCCACTTTATCTCCAATCAGGGGCGTAACTACAGTGGTAGTAGCCATAGCAGCTGCTATGGGGCCCACAGAGTCAGGGGGCCCCATAATCCAACCTGATAAACTAAAGAATGGAGGATTTTATCCAAGAAATATAAATAATTCCTTTAAAAAAAATTTAAAAATATATATATTTAACTTATTAACTAGAAAATGTTGTCTTATTGTATTAGCACAACACAATTAGGTTGCGGAGTTAAATTTGTTCTCCTTCTCCGTTTCTGCTTTAGGCTTTTCACTAATCCATAATCAGTATATTACGGAGCTGAGAGCCCTAGACGGGACTCACATCCTTCATATGAAGGGTTCTTGTAATGTCACATTGCACATAAGATCGGCCATTCCCTTTGATGTTGGAACGGCTCGAAAAAACAAAACAGAATTCAAGTGTTTACTGAGCCTCCTATTATCATAGCCAAGTATGAGGCAAAGACCTCTCCAGTCCTCGGCTTACAATAACATGACGGCTCTTGACGCGATCCGTGAGCCGATGCATTCGATTATTGGACCTGGGCGTGTGAGGACAAGGGAGAAGCACTTATGTAATGAGGCTCCATTTTAACATTTGCTTTAATTATCAGTCATTTTGACCAATTTTTATGTTATATATTGTAATATGTTGTGTTCGGGTTTGGCCGCACGACCTGGACATATTCCTGGAACAACCAATTCAGCAAATTGACACCCCTAGGAATTAACCGTGACTATGATCGGACAGGGGTGTCCCAGCCGCCAATCAGGCAATATGTCCAGGTCACACGGTCAAACCCTGAACCCAAAGGGAAACATTGGGTCCGCTCTTCTCTAATTGTAATCTAACATCTGGCCAAAGGTCAGTTTTAAATAAACAAAAGCGCGGGTCAAACCTTGAAGACAATTGCAACTTAAAGGGGGTAAGTATTGCTAAAAAATATAGAAAACAAACAACATACTTACCTCTCAGCAGTGTCCCCTGCAAACGCTCACCAGAGCCTAAGAGGGAATGGACACTTACAGAGGTGAGTGGTATAAGTGCTGGGACCTAGCTGGGTGGTCATGGTTGTCTCCTGGCAGATGACATTCTCCCACATCTGTTGGGACTGTAAGAAGGGGCCGTACAGTTGTAAGGATCCCCCAGGGGCACTCCTGGCTGGCAATGGTTCTGGCCTGTGATGGTAAACGGCCAACCCAGGGACAGTTAAATCCAACTTACACTTATTTTACTTCCAAAAATGGAATTTAAACAGTGATTTAATATTAAAGGTTCTGTCACGAGTAGCAGGCTAGGCTGAGGTAGAAATGGCTTGAGACCCGGTATGACTCTGGCCTTGATAGGGTCTGCGGACCACGATTCCGTCGGGTTTCCTGAATATTTCCTTTTTGAGCTGAGTTGCCCCGGGATTTTGGCGCACGCGATTGGATTGTGGCACATCGGCGTCGGCTTGCACACGACAGAAATTGGGGGGCGTGCCGTGGGCCAGCCCGACGGATTCGGACAAACCGCGGAATTTAAAAAATGAAATTGTGTCTCAAGATCAAGCACTCACATGCACCGGGAAGAAGAAGGTGAACTCCGGCGGATCTCAGCGTGGAAGCGACACATGCAGGATATCGGGCGCACGGCCTTAGTGAATCGCGGCAGACCCAAATCCTCGTCGGACAATGCACTGCAGGATCTCGACAGGACCAGGTAAGTAAATCTGCCCCTGTGTCGCTGACTACTTTAAATAACACACTGGGCTCTGATACGCCCCTTTCAAATACTCTTAATACACTTTTCCTCCAGAAACTTACAACCAACAACCACCCAGAATCTGGGCAAACCCCCTTTACTTAGGGCTTTCTTTCTGGAAGGCTCTGGGCAGACAGCCAATGAAATAAGCTTGCTTGCTACCAGATGACCACATAAAATAAATAATAAACATGCATATTAAAATATGATAATGAACAAACATTTGACATATGTATAGGAAGAGCAGTGGAATACAGCACGCCTGTGTGCACCACTCTGCAGGACACTCAACACAGGTGGAGTGCTGGGGCTGGAGCCCAGAGGTAAGTACAAGGTTTATTATTTTTTTTTAGGCGTCAAGTCTGTATATACTAATCATTAATGTGGAGACTGTGTATACCGGGATGTTGTGTACTACTAGGGGAGGCTGTGTATTACTGGGGGAGGCTTTGTGTTACTGGGGGAGGCTGTGTATACTGGGGAGGTTGTGTACTACTAGGAGAGGCTGTGTACTAGAGGGGGAGGCTGTGTACTACTAGTGAAGGCTGTGTTTTATTGGAGGAGGCTGTGTACTACTAGTGAAGACTGTGTATTATTGGAGGAGGCTGTGTACTACTAGTAGAGGCTGTGTATTAATGGGGGAGGCTGTGTATTACTGGATGAGGCTGTGTACTACTAGTGGAGGCTGTGTATTAATGGGGGAGGCTGTTTATTACTGGGGGAGGCTGTGTACTACTAGTGGAGGCTGTATATTACTGGGGGAGGCTGTGTGCTACTGGGGGTGGCATAGCTCTATATACTGTCTATGGGCGATCTATATATAGGGACTGGATCTTAATTAAACTGCGGGGCCTTATATGGAGCACTTTATATAGTTTAATGTATATGGGGCTGTTACAAATAAATTAGGGGAAGTGTATATAAATAAAATGTATATAAAAATGTGTATGTAAATTAGCAGGATGCTGTAGTTCAGGTGGTGTGGTATATATAACAAATTGTGGGTGTGGTAGATACTATAATTTATTCAGGGCACTGTATAAAGAATGTTTTTGTGGGGAATTGAGTGTTCAGTCGTGTTGTGAATATTATATATATAGGGGAACACAATGATCCATTATATTGTACATGACTGTGGTTTTTTTAGGGGCGCAGTGGGGAGTTGCTGCAAAGAACTGAAGACATTTAACTGTGAATTCAGCAGAACCATGGCCGGCAGAAATCGTAAAGAAGTCCTCCTTTCTGATGGAGCAGATCATCACCTGTAAGGTACTAGATGGCACTTAAGTCCGTGCCATTGTCAGATACTAGTGTGTGAAGTAGCATCATTGTGGGGGCAGCATTTTCAATATTCGCCTCAGACTGCAAAGGGCTATAATCAGCCCTGAAGGTATATATTCCAACACTGTTACTGTTCTACATATTTTTAGGTCACTCCCTGCTCACTGATCCCTCAGTCACCATCAATATCTAATCTTGGAAACCCCTATAAATCTATATTTATAAAAGAAGTACCGTTTATACTCAAATACAAGCCAAGTTTTTTAGCACAAAAAAATGTGCTGAAAACCTCAAACTCGGCTTATACTTGAGTCAAGAAAAGTAAAATCTCACCTTTCCGGCGCCGCAGGGGCTTCTGGCTATATACTAGGGACAGGGGCTCCTGGCTATATACTAGGGACAGGGGCTTCTGGCTATATACTAGGGACAGGGGCTTCTGGATATATACTAGGGGGCAGGGGCTTCTGGCTATATACTAGGGACAGGGGCTAGCAGGCTATATACTGGGGGGCAGGGGGCTGGCTATATACTAGGGGGCAGGGGCTGCAGGCTATATACTGAGGACAGGGGGCTGGCTGGTTATATACTGGGGGGAAGGGGCTGGCTATATACTAGGGTGCTCTTACTAGCTATATACTAGGGGGGACTAGCTGGCTATATACTGGGGGGCACTGGCTGGCTATATACTGGGGAGCAGGAGGCTGGCTGGCTATATTCTAGGGGCCAGCTGTCTAGATACTTGGGGGCAAGAAGCTGGCTAGTTATATACTAGGGGGCACTGGCTGGCTATATACTGGGGAGCAGGAGGGTAGCTGGCTATATTCTAGGGGCTAGCTGTCTAGATACTTGGGGGCAAGAAGCTGGTTAGTTATATACTAGGGGGCACTGGCTGTCTATATACTGGGGGGGCAGGAGGCTGGATAGCTATATATACTGTGGGGGGGGGGGCATGGGCTACCACTAATGCATTTCCCACCCTAGGCTTATACTCAAGTCAATAGGTTTTCCCAGTTTGTTGTGGTAAAATTAGGTACCTCGGCATATAAATTGGATCGCCTTATACTAGAATATATACGGTAAGGTTTTGATTCGATAAAACCGGTAGTTTGTGGTCGGTAAATGAATCTAAACAATGTTGGTGTTTTCTATTTGTTTCAGTCTGGAATATGGAACATGAATGTAAGAGTTTCGTCTCCGCTGGCGGCGGAGTATTCTGCGGAGGGGGGGAGACGCGGGCAGGAAGACACATGGACCAAAATTGCCATTTCCAAAATGAAAATGTAAAGGAGCCGACTGGCCTGCAGCAAATGGCCCATTTAATAGCCTATTGTCACCCAGCAAATGGTGTGTTATAATGAATCTCACCTTTTATTGATACATCGCGGCGCCATGGACGGCTACATCCAACACCTGTGCGCACGTTATTGCTTTTTTAGGTCCTTCCTACGTAGATCACAGACTGTACAGACTGCGGCTAATGAACTCCATTTGCTACTTGTCTGTAGACGTCTCCCGCACAGTTCATTATAACATAAATTTATAGGAGGATCTACAAAGGCAGAACCTGTACCTAATTATATTCATTATTCAGCCAAGTATAGTTAAACAGTAAGGATTACCAAGCCGGGGCCACTGGATAGATTTCGGAACTATCGCAAGCAGGTTGCAAAATACCTAAGGAGTTTCAGGAGCTAGAATTAGAAAATCATGTTTGTTCCCAAAACAGCGCCACCCCTGGTTTCAGGTTGTGTGTGGTATTGCATAGCAGAGCTATAAAACCCCAATTGAGCGGAGCTGCGATACCAGACATAACTATTGTTGAGAGGACCTGTAGCGGGTTTCGTACCAAAGTTTGGGGTTCGGATCCCAGGACCAGTAGTATTTCAATCACAGTGGCCGCACTAACCTGTCGGTGGGGCAGGGTGCCTCCATTTTTGGGGTGATCGTCACTCCTCGATGACGTTATGGGGGTTGACGACCGTCCCCCAAAATGGCGGTGTAGCACGGTCGCAGTAATTTGGCGACTTTTCCAGCAGCATTTAAACTGTTCAAGAGGTCAAGTAAAACCTGGACCCAGTTCCGAACTTCTAATGCAGTTTGGTACCCAGATCCGAACGGGTCCGCTCATCACTAGACACAACCCAAGGACTTGTGTGGCGCTGGTTTTGGATAAGAGCAGCCATATTTTCCAAGGGTCTTCAGGTTTGGATAACTGTTTGGGTAAACCAATCAACAATCCATAGATCACACTGAGCCAGAACTATCCCACTGAGATCCAACAATCTTACAGGGGTCGTATTTATCCCCTATACACAAGATATTAGATAAATGGAGGTTCTACAAGTGGGACTCCCAGATCAGCAGAACAAGGGAATGCAAGTCCACGTAGACATCCAGTCCCAATGAAAGACACGTATTGTGGAGCAATTCTTTTCTACCTTTCTACCATTTGGAGCCATTTTTGATGTCATGGTGCTCCGGCATAATCTTAGATAATGACTGGTCTCTTCTGTGCAGATGGCTTGTGAATAATTTTTGATCTGTAATCTGTAGACTGTTATTATGGGACCTGCGAGTTACAAGGTGAAGACCACTGGAGTTAGATGCTTGGTTATGGGGTGGTCTTCAGATCCAGAACATGATGTAGTTGAAGCAAGTTAGTCATCGAAGAAAGCAATCTATTAGACCAAATGTTATGAGTAAGGAGAAGATCGGCCCATTGTCCTCTGCTGAAACCACAAAGACCATCCAAAGATGTGGCCAAACCATTGACTTATTAAGACATTCTATAGCAGAACATCCTTTCTTCCTACCTTTATTGTGGTATCCTACACCAAGTCATGAGGTGAGCTCCATTGTTCTCTCATGGCGGTGGCTTAGTGGTTAGCATTACAGCCTTGCAGCGCTGGGGTCCTAGGTTCAAGTCCCAGGGTCAACATCTGCAAAGAGTTTGTATGTTCTCTCCGTGTTTGCGTGGGTTTCCTCTGGTTTCCTTCCACACTCCAAAACAAACTGGTAGGTTGATTAGATTGTGAGCCCCATTGGGGACAGGGACTGATTGGTAAGCTCTGTGCAGCGCTGCGTAATCTGTGTGCACATTATAAATAAATTATTACTATTACTCAACCCTTAAATGGGGTTCTTACTGTGCCCTAAAACACAATGGGCTCTTATACTGGTGGTGGTTCAACCACAAATTACCCATTACTGAAACAGAAAGGACTAACACTGGCCAAACTGTATCACCCCTTTAACAAATGTAACTTGAAAGTACTGGGGACCTCATGGAAAATACTTAGCAGCACAAAATAGTTTTCATCCTATGGGGAAGATACTTTTCTGCCCCCTGAGCAGGGTCTGCTCCAGCTTTCAGCAAGCCCCTGCGCAAACTCACATGGAGGCATTAAAACTTATGTGGGCCCCCCATCAGCTCTGGGCCCTAGCACTTGCCCAGGTATGCCCAGTACTGGCACCAGCCCTGCCCCTTTGGTTCCTGGTTGGAGTCAAAACTGACCACTATATATTATGCCATGTTACACCTCGCATTTGATTCCAATCAATGGGGGAATTCATCATCACAATTTGACTTGGTTGTCTATGTTCAATTCCATTTTGGTTTTATCTGAAGGCATCAAGGGGGACATTAATCATCGGGGGTCTCAGGTTCGCCTGTTTTTGCGCCTGGTTTGCTCTTCTTTTTGGCTCCTGATCTATGATGGATCTGGTTCTGCCTTAGTAAATGCTCTTTGGATTTGTCGCATGTCCCATTCATTTGCGCCTAAATTAGCGCCAAATTTGGCGCAATTGTTAGATCTCATTTGTGAGCAATAATGAAAGGAGACTGAGAAAATGTGACAGAACGTTCAGGGCTTCATCTCTGCACAAAAAAAATATCATTATGATGCAAATGCAGGGACTAAAAGTGACAGAGATGTAAAAAAAAAAAAATTCTTGCTTAAATGAGTCTTTTCCCTTTTTATTGTAATTTACATGAAATGGAGTCTGATAATATTCTCAGATCTGTACAATAAGACAATAATCACTCCCAGAGATGATCCCATAGACAATGATGAAGTCGTTACTGGAGAAATTTTACATTTTACAACTGCTCCGAAGTATTTTCCATGTTGCATAGAGGTTATTCTTCATTTGGGAACCTAAAATGTCTGTTTTTAGTAATGAAAAGGAAAGTTTTTTGGAAGTGCACCTGCTCAGAGCAGGTGCATTTTCTGCGCCTATTTTGTGCCTTTTTAGGCGCACTTTTGTGATAGATCCCGTGCAAACATCTGTTTAGGACGCACTCACTATGTCAGATAAGGCGCAGAGACTCAAAACCAATACGTGCCGAACTTTGCCGTGCGCCAGAAATGGCGCATAAATGCGCCTAATTAACGAGATGCGCCAGATTTTAGCGTTAAAAGACGCTCAAAACAGTCTAACTGACTATGATTAATGTCCCCCCAAGTCTGTTGTTGTACTTGTTTGTTTTTTTTTTTTTGGTTTCTCTCATAATTTTGTTTTTATTTTTATTTGTCGCACAATGTTCTTTTTTTGGCAGCAATTGGTCTTGATAAATTTGGTAGTGGTTTTTGTCCTATTTCTACGCCAGGGGGGTACTTGAGTCATTTTGTGCCAAAACATGCGGCTAAACAAAAATTTGCACCAAATCGCAAATAACGAATTCAGTGCAGTATTTTGCAAACAAGTTTATGGCGATCATGAATTTGGCGCGTTTTAATGTGACTTTGCCCTGCCCTATGTTCATTTGGCACAATCAAAAGTCGCAAAACAAGATTTGGACCACAACTGCGCCAAAACAAACGCCAAACATAGACAGAAATGATAATGATGAATTTCTCCCAATGAGCTTTCCAATCTTTTGGGATATCTTATAATAGGTAAGTTCTATATAACATCTGATGTGACGACGGCACCATCTTGACCTACGACACCACCATAATTGGATCGCACAGGCGGCTTCTTTTGTCATAAGGCCCCCAAATTCTACAAGCCAAAAATAGAAGTAAATGCACATAATTTTTTCCGGAAAACGTGTTGCGCTCCACTTTTATCACTGAATTATTTTGCCTTTTGTTTTGAGCTGTGAAACAGTAGAAAGACGTCATTTCACAGCACAGAACTTGGGTTTATCTTTGTAGAAAACAGTTTACATCTGTCTCTCTTGGCGGTGAACAAGTCAACTTTTGCTGCTAATTGTGGAGTTAAACTTAGCTGAGTTTCCCTCACGCGGAGGCGTCTTGCTGTGCCTGGCACGAAAACCACAGGGAAAAGAACAGAACATGTTAAATGGAGGCCCAGGATAGAAAAAGCACAAAGGAGCACAAACAGCACAAAACTGGATCGACACCAGCGAAGAGATGAGATGTGTAATCATATGTGACAGAACCAGAAAGAATGGGAAGTTCTAGCGACGGGAATCACAAGACGCAAATCAAGATCAAAACCGTAGGGTCGGATGAGAAGAACTCCCTAGAATTTAGGAAGTCCACAGGAATAGGGCCCGGAAGGCTGACATTGGATGGTGACCTCTCCGACTCCTACCCACATCTTACATAAGGATTACAAAATAACACCACATACATATGGTTTCCCGTACTTTGCGTTGCAGGTTGTTACACTGGGAGGAGGGAGAGAGCAAGGGTTGGGTGAGATATATTCTTCTCATTGTAACAGCCTGTGAAGATACAGCACTGAGGTGTACGTTACCCTCCCCCCCAGCATCATTGTGAAAGTTGCAGCCCCACATCCAATCTGGGGGAAATTTTGCATCACGTTATACCTTATACAACATTAAAGTGATCTGCATCATACATGGACGTGCCAGGTCGTACAACGTATAGCTGGCCATGCATTTTTAGATGAATTTTTAGATGAATTTGCCAATTTTAGTGGAACTGAGCAACCATGTATGTGTGCAGGGTCACCACACTGACAGCATTAAATCGTAAACATTAAAGGAAAGTTAAAGTAGTTATGCTGGTCGATTCCTCCCGCTGCCTCTGCCATAATCTGTTATTTAATAATTCTGGAACCTAATTTGTTAAAAAACTTAATTTTAGTAATATGTAAATTAACTGCAGAGGCTACTGGGGCGTGGTGTAGCCCAGCCACACTCTGGGAGCCAAGGCTACTCCACGCCCCAGTAGCCTCTGCAATTAATTTACTTATAACTAACATAAGGTTTTTAAAAAGTTAGGTTCCAGGATTATTAAATTACAAATTAGAGGCAGGAGGAATCCACCATCACATCTACTTTTGACAGTAGATTCCTCATCCTTTACAGAACATCTACCACCAATTGTAAACCAAGCACACTGACATACTAGTCTGTGCCCCCTCTGGCAGGATCTGCTCTTCTCTAAGCTTCTTATGCTCTGGTCTTTACAAAAAAAAGGCTTTTAAATTATGCAAATGAGCCGGGAGCCTAGAGCCCCTCAGGCTGTTTTGCATAATTTTAAAGCCTTTTTTTTTTTTTTAACAACAAGGGTATAGAAAGTTTAAAGAAGAGCGGATCCTGCCAGAGGGGGCACACACCAGTATGTCAGTGTGCTTGGTTTACAATCCTTCATCCTGGTGGTAGATGCCCTTTAATTTTAATACTACAGTTCTGCCTCATATATGTAAGTGGGACTCAGCTGCTGTACCAGACGCTGCCAATAATTGTTGTCGTTTCCGGAAATGAAAAGCTGGAGAACCATTTCACTTACCAGGGATACAAGTTTATCGGTTGTGTATTGTTGGAAATGATCATTGTCTCAGGCTTCATGCTGGTAGAAGTGTGATAATTCCCATTATACAGCAATGTACAAGGGCTGCATATAAATGAGCGCACTTCATAACTGCGAAGAGCCCAATAATGTATTCATATATTAGTTATTATTCAGAAGCACTTAGTGCTCTGATATATGGAGCAAAGCACTTTAGACTTTTTTTTTGCTAAATGCGTCTAACTCTTGCAATTAAGAATTATTGAGCAGCGCCGGAGATTTTGTACAGATTCCACCACTTTATTATACAGTTCACCTCATCTTGCACTTTGTAATAACCGGTGACATTGTCCCCTTTTTAATCAATGTGCCCAATATATTAGATCAATAGGGTCATCACTGCGGAGTCATCAAGAGTCCACTTTACATTAGTTCAGCTAATTCACAAGTGCTGAAGGGACGGGGGCATTTTTTCAGATGTGCCCGGTCTCTGCCGCAGCGAGAATGTGCCATGGACTGTGCGATGTGGACCCAATGTGCCGCTGTGCCTTAAACTGAACGGCTGCACCCAAGGGCGTTATCTCAATAATACTATGGGTATTCACCCTGCACATGATTCATCATCAAGAGGTTAAGGCTGTATGGAGAGCAGTCACCTGCTGACCCCATACCATACATGCAGGGCCAGCGCTAGCACTGGGTGTAGCTGGGCAAGTGCTGGGGCCCAGAGCTGCTGGGGGGGCCCACATAAGGGTGTACATAAGGAATCCATGGGGGTCAGGGGGCTGTATCTAATGAATCAATAGGGGTTGATGGGGCTTTATATAAAATAACCATCAGATCTCTGCTGTATTATAGAGCCGCTAACGACTCCATCAGTGCCAATTGTGGCCACATGGGTTCCACCATATTGCTGCTGATTGCCACCCATATTTCCACTGATGTGTGCCTCCTACGGGCGCCACCGATTGGTTGTGATAACAGCCAGGAGCAGTGGGGTACCTAGAAGCTGATAGGCCCCAACTATAATGTATGGTTTATAGTAATAGTCTTGTCATATGGGAAAATGTCACCATAAGGGCCCCCTAAACCTCTTGGTCCCTGGTGCGACCGCAACCTCTGCACCCCCTCAAGTTACTCCCCTGGCCAGGAGCCTCTGGCTGCCTTCTGGAGGTCATAGTTTCACATATACTGCAATACAACAGTATTACCGTACACTGCACGAGCGATCAGACTCCCTAGACGTCAAACACCATAGAGATCCTTAAAAAAAGTAGCACACTTAAAAAAAAAAATTCAAAATAAAAAATCAAATCCTCCCTCTTTCGCTAGAATACATATATAAATTGCAGTGGCGCTCAGCACTTTCCGTAAGTTCCAGTGAGTTGTATGGAGCAGAACGGTCATGCATGGCCGTCCCTCCATTACTCTCATGGAGCGACTGAGGTACCTGGGATCCCATCAGACCCCTTGTTTTCGTGATCTGTGGGGGTCTCATCACTGTGACTCCCACCAATCAGCAAGTAAGGTCCTATCACGTGGATATGGCCTAACTTGATTCGTGGGAAAACCCCTTTAATGCTGGGTTTTTGAATGCCAGAAATCTAAAACTTTATCAAAGTAATGAAAAACCCACACATACTCACCTGCCTTCCTCTTCATTTTGATCCCTGCGGTGGTTTTCGTTAATCTTAACACACAAGGATCACCTAAAAAGCAGACTGAAGGACGGGGATGACATGTCCGGCACTCTGGTTTGCTAATTATGCACGTTTCCTGCGTGACATCACATCCTTCTCCAACATGGGAGAGGGAGGAATTTATCACACAGGAGGCATGAACTCATGCCTCTCGCAGCACTTCACCTCCCTCTCCCAACATGTCCGGAGGACCGGATATCTCTTCCCTGCGCTTAGTCTCTTTTCTAAGTGATACTGGTGTGTCAAAATTAGCGTAGAGCATCACAGGATCAAGATGAAGAGGAGGACAGGTGAGTATGTGTAGGGGTTTGTTACTTTGGTAAAGTGATAACTTTCCTTTAAGGTTCCCCCACTGGCGATCCAGTCGTATCTACTAGAAGGCTCCGGCCTCTTAGTGGATAAAGGCACAAAAGTTTTTTGCTATAGTCACTGCTATTTTTCCCTTTTTTTACCTGCTCCCTGCCCGCTCTTCACCCTGACATGCCCAAAGTTGTGTGCGGGTCGGAGAAGCCTGAAAACTGGTGTGGAGTAAGAGATTCATGTTCTTTCTCAGCCAGAAAACTTGGCGGAGAAGACATAATGAATCTCCCCTTGTTAGCCAGCAATAATAACGATTACTAAATCTCTCTTGGATTCGATTTATTAGAGAAGAGTGGATTCAGAAAGATATCAACTTACCTAGTAGTCTATGAAGAGGGGAGTGGGAGGGGCAAGCCAGCAGCTGAGTGAAAGAGAAGACATAGCTGTTGGGCGGAGACCACACCTTTGTCATTTACTCCTCCCCCCTCCCCTTTGGATAGATTTTATAATCTAACAACTCTGTCCATCTTCCTGGAAAGATGAAATTCAGCAGAGATTTCAGATTAAAAAGAACAAGGGAAGGAGGGAGAATGATGAGGATGTAATTGGAAAAGGAAGCACATGAGTTGAAAACATTTCTTATCATTTTAAGTATTATGCAAAGTCTTTTTTAGGTTTTATTGTAGGATTTTTATTTTGAGTTTTGAGGAATGTTTTTTTTTTTTATTATATATGATTTTTTTTTTTTTTTAACTTTCTGACATTTCTGAACATAAAAGAAATGTCAGCAGCCGGTGTCTATCCACTACACGCTGGGCCGGGAGATGGACTTTGACAGTAGATGGAGTCCCACAGGTTGCCAATACCTGGAATTGAAAGCTGTGATGGGTCTTCTCATAATCTCTATTGTATGCAGCGATGCAGCAAATAAGCACTTTAGCGCAAAGTAACTCACAAGTAAATTGATTTTTGTTTACGGCTTTCCACATGATGTCCCAGGACGGGACCAGAACATAATTCAGAATGCAATAAATACATTATATTCTACAGCTCCTGCTCCGTGGCTCCCCTCATTGACATGGCTAATTAAATAGTAAAGCTATGTAGATGATCTTTTATACATTTTACCTCTCTGTTGCTGGACTGTAAAGCATTATGGGCATGTCAGAAAAAGACTGGAGTGTTTAGTATGGAGAGGCCGTGTACTGTATAGCAAAAATGTAGTCATATAAGTATAGGCATAGCTCCGGTGGTCCCCCCTTCATCATCCCCCTAGATCCTACAAGCCTCCAATTAAGGTTGTTGTATCTATGTCCATGATTAAAGGGGTTTTCCCATGAAGCAAAGTTAGGCCCTATCCACAGGATAGGGCCTAACTTGCTGATCGGTGTGGGGCCACGCTTGGTGATCTCCATCAGTTCCATAGAGATGTACGGAGCAGAACGGTCATGTGCGGCCGTCTTCTCCATTCATCAAGGGGTACGTGGGACCCCATCGGACCCCTCGTTTTCGTGATCTGTAATGCCCTGTCCAATGGAGCCATCACGAAATACTGCTCCTATTAGATTTCTGTGTCCCATAGCGCCTGATCACCTCTGTGCGCCATCTACTGTCTATATTTGGTATTGGAGCTGCATCACATTTGCCTGGGAAGGAAAGGTTTACATTGCGATCAATAGGATGTCATGTTTATTAACTGCTAGTTCCATATTGAACAAAGGACTTGGTTGGATAATCTCAAAACTCTCCGCCCCAGGGGAAGTTTATATCAACTCCCAGGTGGCTGCAAAGTGTGTCCAGACACACGACCTGCAGAGATTCCAGATCTGCAGGACTCTGAGCCATACCAGAGCCTGCCTTGGAGCACTGCTATAGCAGCTCCTCATCTCTCCAGCCTGAAGATACCTAAACCGGGCTGTGAGCACCCTCCACCGAACACAATCCAACCACTGACCTGGGACCCGGACCAGTTAGACTGTTACCTTGGCCTGTTGCCTCTGTCAAGTTGATGTTCTGGAATAAAGGAACCGTGAATTGATGTTTCACATCCCTTGTATAAGCGCGAACCCTGGAAGCCTCCGAAAATCACGGGCCTCCGCTCTACCATCTACCAGGGGATCCTCACATACATATACATAGGGAGTGCTCCACGGAGAACTGTTTGCATCCATTTGCGACATCTCCATCCTTTTGTTGCAAACCACCTGTCAGACACCGGTCCGGCTTGGACATGGTCTGTTCCAAACGACCGTGACCCAGTCGAGTGCTAGGCCGTGCTCAAGCCAGCCAATCAGATACCAGGGAAATTCAGCTGCACCAAGCCAAATGGTCCGGCCCCGGTGGGGGGACAAAGCAGACCTTCATCTCATTATTCCCTGATCCCCCAAATCGGCTGCTATCGACTGTATCTGGTCCCCCAGTCTTAGGGGCTGCAGACAGTTGCATAGGATACATTTAAGGCAAATGTGAGATACTCTGCAGAACCTGCTCAATTACGTATCCAGCATTTCTAAAATTTGTAGCAGCGCAGATTTTTTATTCTCGAAGCCGACTGCTTGTAAATCTCCGGGATTTTTGGAGAATCATATAATGCCGGCTTTTTATTTCCTGGTGACAGTTCACTTTCCCATCTCAAATTTTTCTACTTCATTTTTTTTTTTTTTTTTGTAACAAAAATGTACAAATCTTCTTAAACTGCCATCAAACCTCTGCAAAAAAAACCCTTTCACCATTTGTGAATGTTTCCTCAGAGCATCGAGTCGTCCGACACAAAGGATTTCAATGGCTTCCTCTACATAGACGGTAACAATATTAGCGGTGGAAGGTGTTCCTGGAGTGATCTCGGCAATTGATAGCGCACAATGGATTGTATTACCCCTTTCTAACCGAAAGAAAATGGCTGTGAAATAGATTTTATTAAGCGAAAAGTGTCAGAAATAGACGGGCACATCAAGGTTTTTGCGTAAAAGGTGGAATAAGTTTCATACTTTCTTAGGTGGCAGCTTGAACAATGGAGAAGCAATTTATGTATTGAATCTTCTCTAGAGCTGCCCATAAGTATTTGATTGCGCTACCGAGGTACATTCATGTCATATTGTAAATTATACTGAGCTCCACACGTAGATGAATCATCAGTAAAAGCCAGACAGGCCACCGGTGCTCTAACTTATCAAACTTTTGAAGATTCAATTACTACATAGTAGAAAAGCCTAAAAACTGACATTGTGGTATAGTAATAGCGCGCTGAAAACTCTTCTTATTCCATCAAAATGTGATTTTCTGCTTATTCTGTACCTATTTTTAATTTATGCGAATGGTCCAGGAAAAAATTATGTTCTAGCAGCCATTTTTAGCGGTGATGTGACTATTATTTTGTCACCTTGGCTATGAAGAAACGTATAGCCCCAGCTCTCAGTTCTTCTAAGCAATAGATACTCTGTGTATAAAAACAGATTAGACAATGGGGCAGATTTACTTACCCGGTCCGTTCGCTATCCAGCGGCCCGTTCTCTGCACAGGATTCGGGTCCGGCCGGGATTCACTAAGGTAGTTCCTCCGCCGTCCACCAGGTGGCGCTGCTGCGCTGAAGTTCCCCGGAGGCGCGCTGGAATGCCCTGAAATTCACCGGCCTATACCTGGTGAAGGTAAGTGTAATTTTCACAACACATTTTTTGTCTTAAATGCGGCGGTTTTTCCGAATCTGTTGGGTTTTCGTTCGGCCACGCCCCCCGATTTCCGTCGCGTGCATGCCAGCTCCGATGCGCCACAATCCGATCGCGTGCGCCAAAATCCCGGGGCAATTCAGGTACAATCGGCGCAAATCGGAAATATTTGGGTAACACGTCGGGAAAACACGAATCGGGCCCTTAGTAAATGACCCCCAATGTTTCAAATTGTCTTAAAGTTATAGCACTGGCAAACCAGACAGATTATCTAGAGAAAAATTTGTTGATAAAATGTGGCAACTTCATTCAAATCCGTCGGATCGTCTGACTGGACGCCACCCAATTTCTGTCGCATGAAAGTCCTCGCCACTCGCGTGCGACACAATCCCCTTCTAAATAGCTATCACAGCAGCGCAAATCCAGAAAATTTCTAAAAGCCGACGAAAGTGCGTTCCACGGGACCCTTAGGCCAGCGGCACAGGTGCCGTTTTAAGGCAGTATTTAGGCCGTTTTTTGGCTGTTTTTAAGCAGTCCGTTAAAAATGCATGTGTTTTTGACCATTTTTGCCCGTTTTCATAAACTGTCATAAACAGATGCATTTTCAAAAAACACATGCGTTTTTTAACGGACTGCTTAAAAACGGCCCAAAAACGGGTTCAAAACGCCACATGTGCTGCCGGCCTTAGTGAATAAGCCCCATTGGGGCAGATTTACTTACCCAGTCCTATCGCGATCCGGCGGCGTGTTCTCTGCGGTGGATTCGGGTCTTCCGGCGATTCACTAAGGTAGTTCCTCCGACATCCACCAGGTGTCGCTGCTGCGCTGAAGTTCATCGGAGTGCACTTAAGTTCACCGTCCTACGCTGGGTGCAGGTAAGCGCGTGTCAAGCGACACTTTTTTTTTTTTAAATGCAGCGGTTTTTCAGAATCCCTTGGGTTTTCACGACCCCAAATTTCCATTGTGTGTATGCCGGCGCCGATGTGCCACAATCCGATCGCGTGCGCCAAAATCCCAGGGCAATTCAGGGAAAATCATCGCAAATTGGAAATAGTTGGACAACTCGTCGGAAAAACGCGATTCGGGCCCTTAGTAAATGACCCCCAATGTGTCACCTGTGATGGAAAAAAAACTCTTGTGACTCCGCATACAAAACATAGTAAAGATTCCAGCTCCGGGAGAGGACGAGATTATTTGCCTCTTGTGATGTATTTGATTGGGCGAGGGGAAGGGAACACGCGATTTGTCTTACTTTATGGCGGTACGGGCAGAGCAGATTCGTTTTTTTCCCCCTCATTCCTTTTGTTAAAGCTTTATGTTCGCTAACAATCCGAAATAATAAAACACACAACCTGAAAAATGAACTCAATTTACATTTTGTTCCTTCTCTACAAAAGGGAGAACGGGGGGAAAAAACCGGAGGAGCGATAAATCATCAAATATTACGGTCACATTTCTTTCTTCACTCAAATTCACAGGGTCACGTGCGACACCCAAGATATTTTCTTATTAGGATCCAATGAACCGAAACGCAAAAATTCGCTGTGAGACCTTGTAATATTCTGTGCACCCACTAAGTGGTGGAAAACAAACACGAGTCCCCCCCCCCAAACTATTTAGTATTTGGAAGATTCTTATTAAAGTGACCCCATTGTTTCAAAGAGCAATCAATATCAAAAGCAAACACAACAGCCTCCAGAAAATGTCACAATGTCATCAAATGAAAATGGGTCTAGGAAGAGGGGAGGGGGAGTGAGCCGGCAATAAGTGAGAGAAGAAAGACAAGAACTGAGGTTGTAGGAGATAATTACACAGTAGTCTACAGAGAGGGGAGTGAGCTGGTGATGAGTGATAGAAGAAAAGGCAACGCAGAGGATGGTGTAGAGAATTACAGAGTAGTCTACAGAGAGGGGAGTGAGCTGGTGATGAGTGATAGAAGAAAAGGCAACGCAGAGGATGGTGTAGAGAATTACAGAGTGGTCTAGGGAGAGGGGAGTGAGCAGGTGATGAGTAATAGAAGAAAAGGCACCACAGAGAATGATGTAGAGAATTACACAGTAGTCTACAGAGAGGGAAGTAGGTAGGGATGAGTGATAGAAGAAAAATGCACTGCAGAGGATGATGTAGAGAATTACACAGTAGTCGGGGGAGAGGCGAGTGAGCAGGTGATGAGTGATGGAAGAAAAGGCACCACAGAGGATGATGTAGAGAATTACACAGTAGTCTAGGGAGAGGGGAATGAGCAGTTGATGAGTGACAGAGACACCAGAGACTGCTGGAAACAGTTTGGTAGAGGGGAGGGGGAGTGAGCAGGCAATGAGTGGTAAAAAATATACAAAGCATGTGATGAATGATAGAAGGAAGACACAACAGAGGCTCCTGGAGATAATTTCAGAGAAGTCTACAGAGAGAAGAGGGGGAGTGAGGAGGTTATGAATGAAAGACACAACAGAGGTTGAAGGAGATAATTAGACTGAAGTTTATAGAGATGGGATGGGGAGTGAGGAGGCAAAGAAAGATGCAAAAAACCAGCTGAAGCTGCTGGAGATATTTACAGAGAAGTCTAGGGAGAGGGAGTGAGCAGGTTATCAATGATAGAAGAAAGAAATGGCAGAGGCTACTGGAGATAAGTACACAGTGGTCTAGGGAGAAGGGAGGGACAGTGAGCAGCAAATGAGTGTTAGAAGGTAGAGATTAGAAAGGATACTGGAGATATTTACAGAGAAGTCTAGGGAGAGGGAGTGAGCAGGTTGTCAATGATAGAACACGACAGAGGCTAATGAAGATAATTACACAGAAGTCTGAGGAGTGAGCAGGTGACAAGTGATAGAGGAAAGACATGGCAGAGGCTACTGCAGATATTTACTTAGTAGTCTAGAGAGAGGGGAGGGGGAGTGAGCAGGTGATGTGTGAAAGACATGGGTAGAGGATATAACAGGGAGGATGGAGACATTGAGGCTCATTTACTAAGGGCTCCACGGCCGTACTCGTCGGAGAACGCGCTGATGGATCGCAACTGGACCGGGTAAGTAAATGACCCCCATTATAGCAGCTATTCTCCATCCACTAGCTTAGGGACAATTGAGAATGACATGTTGTACCAGATACATGTGGAATACAGGTCATGTAATGGCGCCATCACCTTTCACTGAAATATTGGATGGAGACCAGTTGCTAAGATGTCTCCTATACACTGCACATAGAGAAGCACATTGGGGCACATTTACTTACCCGTCCGAGACGCAATCCCCAATCTGGACTATCCGACAATGATGCACTGTGCCGCGATCCACGTAGATCCTGCTCCCGATATCCTGCATGTGTTGCTCCCCGCTCAGGTCCGCCGGAGTTCACCTTCTTCTTCCTGGTGCATGAAAGCTGTCGCAAATGCGCCAAAATCCAATTACATGCGACACAATGCCCTTTTAAATCCCTGTCCCGGCGGCGCGATGCCCGGAAAGTCGGAAAACCCGACGGAAATGCGGCTGCGGGGACCCTTAGTAAATAAGCCCCATTATCTCTCATAGACTGAGGAATAGCAGCAGCATGGAGTACATAATACAGCAGCACTGAGCAGTTTGGTTTAGAATACACTGCAGTTTTTGCATAAGTACATTCTTTTTTTATAGGACATCTACCATCAGATTTACTAATAATAGACGGCCCTTACTCTCTATTCTAGGTGCTGGAACCTGTTATCTCATGTTCTGCAATGTCAGCATCCGTCTGAAAAAGACTACCGCCTGGTACTGTACTGTACTGGTATTATCTGTGCACTATATGGCGGTATTACTGGCACTGTACTGGTATTATCTGTGCACTATATGGCGTTATTACTGGTACTGTACTGGTATTATTTGTGCACTATATGACGGTATTACTGGTTTGGTACGGTGATATTATCTATGCACTACATGGGTGGTGTTACTGGTATTGTACAGTGGTATTATCTATGCACTATATGACGGTATTACTAGTACCGTACAGTGGTATTATCTGTGCATTATATGGCAGTATTACTGGTAATGTACACTGGTATTATCAGGCACTATATGGCAGTATTACTGGTACTGTACACTGGTATTATCTGTTCACTATATGGCGGCATTACTGGTACCGTACATTGGTATTATCTATGCATTATATGGCAGTATTACTGGTACTGTACAATGGTATTATCATGCATTATATGGCAGTATTACTGGTACTGTACGGTGATATTATCTATGCACTATATGGCTGTATTATTAGTGCACTATATGGCGGTATTCCTGGTGGCACTATATGGCGGTATTACTGGTACTGTACACTGGCATTATTGGTGGCACTATATGGCGGTATTACTGGTACTATCTATGCACTATATGGCGGTATTACTGGTACTGTACAGTGATATTATCTATGCACTATATGGCGGTATTATCTGTGCACTATATGGCGGTATTTCTGGTATTGTACACTGGTATTATCTATGCACTATATGGCGGTATTTCTGGTACTGTATGTTGGTATTATCTGTGCACTATATGGCGGTATTATCTTTGCACTATATGGGGGGTATTATCTGTGCACTATATGGCAGTATTACTGGTACTGTATGGTGGTATTATCTGTGCACTATATGGCGGTATTTCTGGTACGGTATTTTGTTTTATCTGTGCACTATATGCGGTATTCTCTTGCACTATATGGCGGTATTATTAGTGCACTATATGCAGTATTACTGGTACTGTACGGTGATATTATCTTTGCACTATATGGCGGTATTACTGGTACGGTACGGTGATATTATCTACCAGGGTTCAGTTACCTAGATAACACCCCGCCCACTTAGTTTTGTCACCCCTACTTC
>CM033645.1:4009675-4057184 GCA_019512145.1 Engystomops pustulosus
GGTGTGTATTATCGAGCCACTCTCTATGGCAGTATACTGGTACTATCTATGCACATATGTGCGGCAAATTACTGGTACTGTACACTGGTATTATTGGTTGGACTATATGGCGGTATTACTGGTACTATCTATGCACTATATGGCAGTATAACTGGTACTGTACACTGGTATTATTGGTGGCACTATATGGCGGTATTACTGGTACTGCGGCGAGGCGTCAACTGCTGTCCCTCTCTTCCTGCTCCTCCTCCCCCCTCACAATACAGTACCATACCGCCATAGAGTGCATAGCTAATATCACCATACATACCATTAATACCGCCATAGAGTGCATAGCTAATATCACCATACAGTACCAGTAATACCGCCATACAGTGCATAGATAATACCACCATATATTACTAGTAATACCACCATAGCATGCTCAGATACCACCTTTAAATCTCTCTAATGGTCATTAGGTGGTATTATCTATGCACTGTATGGCAGTAATACTGGTACGGTATGGTGGTATTAACTATGCACTGTATGGCGGTATTACTGGCACTGTACTGGTATTATCTGTTCACTAAATAGCGGTATTACTGGTACTGTTCTGTATTATCTGTGCACTAAATGGCGGTATTACTGGTACTGTACTGGTATTATCTGTGCACTATATGGCGGTATTATTGGTACTGTACTGGTATTATTTGTGCACTATATGACGGTATTACTGGTTTGGAACGGTGGTATTATCTATGCACTATATGGTGGTGTTACTGGTATTGTACAGTGGTATTATCTAAGCACTACATGGCGGTATTACTGGTATTGTACGGTGGTATTATCTATGCACTGTATGGCAGTATTACTTGATTGTACGGTGGTATTATCTAGCACTGTATGGCAGTATTACTGGTACTGTAACACTGGTATTACTATGCACTATATGGCGGTATTACTAGTGCTGTACACTGGTATTATCTATGCACTACATGGCGGATTAACTGTCCCTGATGGAGTATATGGTTGGTATTATCTATGCCACTATATGGCAGTATTACTGGTACTATCTATGCACTATATGGCGGTATTACTGGTACTGTACACTGGTATTATTGGTGGCACTATATGGCGGTATTACTGGTACTGTACACTGGTATTATTTGGGCACTATATGGCGGTATTACTGGTACTGTACACTGGTATTATTGGTGGCACTATATGGCGGTATTACTGGTACTATCTATGCACTATATGGCGGCATTACTGGTACTGTACAGTGATATTATCTATGCACTATATGGTGGTATTATCTGTGCACTATATGGCGGTATTTCTGGTATTGTACACTGGTATTATCTATGCACTATATGGCGGTATTTCTGGTATTGTACACTGGTATTATCTGTGCACTATATGGCGGCATTACTGGTACTGTACGGTGATATTATCTATGCTCTGTATGGCGGTATTATTAGTGCACTATATGGCGGTATTATTAGTGCACTATGTGGCGGTATTACTGGTGGCACTAAATACACAGTTCAATATTTAGTCACCAGGGTTCAGTTACCTAGATAAAACCCCGCCCACTTAGTTTTGTCTACGCCTACTTCTCATCCCTCCACTAAAGCGAACGTCAGCCGTTATCTGCGTATAATAATCATTATAATGCCGCTAATATTCACGCGCCATAAACGCAGCTCCGCTGTCGCCTCGCGCTCGTCTCTGTAGTGTCGCGTGAGATACGGTGGCTATGGAATCGTTCCCTGCACCAAGATGGCGGCGTCAGCCTGACGAGACCCCGCCTCCTTCCGTGACGTCACACGCACGCCGCCGCTCTGTCCCGCTTTTCTGCCTAGTCTCTCTGGTGACGTCGTCTGCCTGTGGTATTTCATCAGTAAACATCCTGCGGATTTGAACGCGCTGTTTGGGCGGCAGGAAGGGGCGCGGCCGCCATCTTGTTTGTTTGAGTGTGGACCTGGCAGCGGCTAAGAGGCGAAAAGGGAGGATAAAACTGAGCGGCGGCCGCCTCAGCGGAGACCGGAGGCCAGCACACGGCGGTGAGTGTCCGGAGGGGGTTGTACCGCGCGGCGGCGGGAGACGGGAGGGGCGGCCTTCGCTGTGGTGTCCTCCCCGGGGCGGAATTCTAATATGGCGGGCAGGAGGAGGAGGCCGCACTCCGAGCCTCGGCCTCTTCTCCCGGCATTTACCTCACAGACACCGCCTGACACCCGCGCAACCTATCCTCACCCGGAATCGGGTGTATATGACCCGGGCCACCTGTGGCTCTTCATATTTAAAGGGCCCGCACCCCCAATATCCCCCGCTCATCGCATAATGCAACAAGTTCTATCTGTCCATCACCTCCGATCCTTGGGCTGATACCAGCGAGCAATAGCTGCCCCCACGCGCACCTTTTACCTTCATCTTTCCCTTTAAACCAACGGGGACTTTCAGATCCGATTTGAAAGAAAAGTTTAAAAAATTTAGGAAATTTTATTTATTTTTTTTAATAATTGTGATTGTGTTTCGGGGTGAGAGATTGGATTTACTATTAGAGGGTGTTCGCCCTTTTTGCGCCTCCACAGATCACAGTGATCCAATATGGCACCAGAGTTTGCAAAGTTGAGACTGGATGGGTTTGGGTTTTTCTTGCCGGTGGCTGCTCTGCTGGGCTCTGTGACTAGATGTAAGCAGCCGGGGGCAGATGAGGGGAGATCACCCGATATTTCGTTTTAACCAACTTTTATTTAAAGTTACTTCTGTTGCTTAGGACAGGGCCCTGGTTATAGTGTTCGTGGGAATTTGGGAGGCAGGTGGAAGGCGGAGGGGGTTGTGAGGTGACTATTATTCACGCCTGGTCCTATAGAAGTCTCAGGAGTTGTCTGTACCACTGCATTTGGGGCACCTGATGCTTGGGCCCATCCTATATTTTTGGGGTGTGGAATGATCCATCTACTTTTCACTGGTTTCTGGCACAAGCCTGGGAGTCTATGGAGATTCGGCTAAATGTGTTCCTCGGAGACAAGTATTTAAAAGATCACTCGGTCAAGTAAAATATAAATAAAATGGGGGTGGGGAGAGCATTTAACGCTTTTACCTTAGTCCCAGTAAGTTACAGTCCAGTCTACTCTACACTGGCTCTAGCGTTATTGGACAGACGCTCTCTATTCTTACCCTTATGTTGGACCATGTAGGCGCCACTTAAAGGGGTTTTCCCACCAAGCAAGTGATTAGACCCCCCACAGATCACGAGGGTGCTGATCGGGTCCCAGGTACTGTTCTGCTCCATTCATCTGTATGGAGCTGACGGATTATGGATGGAGCCCAAATTGCTTGGTGGGAAAGCCCCTTTAATGGTCACACACTAAACGCCCCTGATGAGCCTATATCCGGATGAAACATGTGATGTCAGGGTTTTGCTTGACTGAGTGACCTTTCATATACCACCAACTTGAGATTCCATGCCCCTAAGAGAAAGAATAGGATGGAGTCATCCCAGGGACCGGTTCCAGTCGGGTGGCAGCTGTGTTGTGGTGACCCACCGTTATAAATGTGTTATTGAGAATCTATGAACCTGGCAGGCTATGGTTCTGTACAGCCGGTATTTTAACTGGGTCATCATGGTCGGCTTCCAATCATATGCACGAGAGGGCTCTCTGTATATTACTATTTTAGATTACGAATCTTCTAGCATTGCGTATGAAAAGTTACATTTTAGGCAGTCATTCACCTATTGTATTACCTCGCGATTCTGTTTGGAAGTTGAGTCAATTTTGTTGTACTTCTCTAAATGAGCCAGAAGGTCTATGGGGATGTTACCAGAGCTCCTCCAGGCTGTTAGCGATGGTCTGAAGACCATGAGCGTGTCGTGCTAATACTTTCCTAAATATCCCATTAAAGTTTAGGAGGTGCGTCGAGATTGATTGTAGGACTTGGTTATAAATACGATTAGACCAAAATTGTTCAGTGCTCTGTATTGGTTACACGCTGGGGCCCTCATTTCCAGTATGTTACTCCAAAATGTAAACCGCTTATAAAATAAGGGCCGTTTCCATCCTTAAATGTCAGTAGTTTTCCATATAATTGTGGAGCATAATCTTTACGGCCTTTTTGTGCTGTTTCTCTGTTCTGCCTACAATAAATATTACTAAATAATAGATGATACCACTTAGGGTGCATTCACACACGCATCAGTTACTGTCAGCGACCCCCCCCTCAGGCTAGAGGGACATGAATGTTGTCAGGTCACATGCTGGAAAGATTTCACGGATCAACCACAGTGCTGAGTATTGTGGTTATATATGATGCAAGGATTCCCCTTGAAATGAGCAGCGCTGAACTGTAAATATAACATGTGTAATGTATAACCTTATGTTGCACTACCTACATCCTTAGCTCGGTGCGGTCGGTCCCTCTGACAGGGGATTCCTAATATCAACTTGTCAATTACCGTTTTGCTTTTCCTCAGGTAATCCCTCTAAAAATTATAACCTCTTAAACAAGTTTCTTTTTCTGACATGTCACAGAGGGACCAGTCCGGTTTATACAATGCCCTGTCAGAGCTGCAGCTCCTTGGCTCCTATGCTAACATTACTAGACACCATGTTGTTTTGAGGGTGCAAACGTATTACACAAGTGGAATGAGTTTAGTTGGTCTATTCAGAGACTCCTGGGGGTCCACATTAGCTGTTTGGTTTTTTTTTTCTTCCCCTAGCTTAACTACTATTTTGTCATGTCCTCATGGTCTCTGATGGCTGCACAGTTTAGTGACTTGTTCATTTCACAAGTGTCTTGCATTTCTGCAAACTCGTGATTCAACTTTTCACATCTGGTGACGAGTCTGATTATACAACAGGTCGCTGTAATGAGGGTTGTCTTCTCATCCAGCATCTGGGTGTCTGGCAGCCCCAGGTTCTCTGAATGGTGACAGGTCGTTGACAGCGCTTTGACATCTACCACTCTATTACTGCCATAGCAGCATAAGGGACATTATAGAACATCTGTAGTTAGTGAGGTCAGTCGGTATGGGCACTCATGAGCAACAAGGTGCACAGGGAATAGTGTGGGCAGTAATCCTGTGTGAGGGCAGACTTCTTTTTAACACTGCTCGCTGATAGGCGGTGTGATAGTTGTTAGGAAATCATTGATGCCTCCTTATAGATAACACTAGTGGAATCTGTTAGTCTTGTATCGCACAGCAGCATTTTGTTTATCACAGATCATGTGGCACCTTATTTCTAGCTATGAATGTTGTGCTCTGTGCAGGATTTACAGTATCCTTGTCCTCTGTGATGTCAGGAGTCTCCACTTCTGGGACTACTGTCCTGTTCTGCTATTGTGTGGCCAGACAGTGACTCCTATCATCATAGACTGCTATACAGACAATGCTCTGTTGGGAGTTGTAGTTATAGAGGGATGTGGTTGCATTTAGCCACAAGTCTCTTGAGATTTTTATTAAATTTTGGTCTTAAATTTTGTTACTCTCCAGCTTCAAATCCCAGTATATGGTGGCAGATTCATAATATTTTAAAAATCAACTTTCTGATGATTAAAAAAAAAAAAAATCCTAAAGCCAAGAATTTAACATTTTCCAGCGATCCTGCGCCTTGTCTTGGCTCTCCGCAGTTGTTACTACATGGAATTTGCCTAAAGCATCAATTAATATCCTTTTGTATATGTTACTTTCAGGCTGTAGACTCGTGTACAGATCTTTAGTACTGGACAGTTTATCTCTGGGTTTATCAAAAATTTTCATAGTCAGAGAGGAGCCAGGCTGAACTGATCCAATGAATTTGACTATGAAAAGTTTTGAGAAACCCAAACTCATTGGATCAGGGCAGATGTTCTGTAGTTGCTCATAAACTGATGAGTTTGTGGAGTTGCGATGAAACAAACCACAAAAATAAGTTGCACAAGTTTTGAGCCATTTTGGTTGCACAGCTGTGTAAAGGGGGTGAGCTCAGGTGTCATTTCATCATTTCAGAGGAGTCCAAACACTTAAGGAGCTGCAGGGTCATAGATATCGGCATTACATTTGTGCTGCAGTGTGTATGGGCAGATATTATTAGCTACTATGGTAAATCTCCTGTATATTACGCTTGGTCTAAATTTTTCCTAACACTTTCTGTACCAGTGCATCTGACCATGACAAATATTTTTCATTAAATGTCTATTTTTGACAGTTTATGAGATTTAGTCACTAGTTGGGGACAGGATAAGAATTTATTATAGTGGGGACTTTGCCTTTTGTGTCAACTTCTTCTGTTTAATTCGACGATTGGTGTCCTTTAATTGGATAGTAATCGGACACAGGTAAAACTTGAGTGCACAGGCTCCAGAGGAACATAACGTGGCGGCTCCTGGATGTGTGCAGCTCATCAATGTGATCAAACATTGATGGCCTAACCTCACAATGGGCCATCAGAAGGAATTCCTAGAAAACTCCTCTGTTAAATTTGCACATGCATTTTCAAATATTTCTGACAAAAATAGCTCTGTTTAAAAAGCACAGTGCAGGTTGAATGTTGTCTGAGAGATGCCAGAATTGTTAACTCTTGTGAATGCTACCATTAGGAGACTTGTGAGGAACTTAGAGCAGACAAGGTCCTCTGTAGGAACAAGATTTTAGCCTGTGCATAGAATGATTGTCCTAATGGTTCCACAATAAAGTTTTATTTCAAATGATCTTTTTTTAGGTATCTAAAGCGCTGGAAAAATGTTTTACGCACATTTCGTTCTGAGCAAGAGGGGGCCGCTAGCCAAAATCTGGCTGGCGGCCCACTGGGACAAGAAGCTGACTAAGGCACACGTTTTCGAATGCAACTTGGAAAGCAGCGTGGAGAGCATCATCTCGCCCAAGGTAACGGAGGGCTTCATTCCGATGACTTGTCTGGGTGTATGAGAGGCCTACTTTCCTCCTGTAACCGCTCCCTCTCCTTGTCCTAGGTGAAGATGGCTCTGCGTACTTCTGGTCATCTGCTCTTGGGTGTCGTAAGAATCTATCACAGGAAGGCCAAGTACCTCCTCGCCGACTGTAATGAAGCTTTTATCAAAATAAAGATGGCTTTCCGGCCCGGTGAGTAAAGTCACTACACAACATCTTCTGATCTCTTTATCTTCAGGCAACTTTCCATCAAGCAGTGCAAGTTCTTCATTAAACAATGCGTTTTACTTCTGTCCACAAATATATGACCACTCCTATTTATCTCCCGTAATCCCTGGCCCTGTGAAATGACATTTTGTTATCACTGCAGAGCAGGACACTGGCGATAAGATCCAGCAACTAACTGATCCTGCCAGGCATTTCAATATGTAGCGATTTGCATTTGCAGATATTATCATTTAAAGATTCTTGTTATCGGTGGTTCTAGTCGGGGACTGGATGAGTGCCTGGGACAGTAGTTAACAGCCTCCTGATGCCCAGCTTTAGCAGTCTGACTTCTCAACTATTTTCTTTGCTAATGCTCAAATCAACAGTATTGTGATGATGGCAGGCAGTTTTTGCATGTGTGCTTTTATAGCTTGGCTAAAAACATTAGTTTACTATAACTGAAACCCTTAAATTTAACACAGGTGTGGTCGATTTACCTGAGGAAAATCGTGAAGCTGCGTACAATGCCATCACCTTGCCTGAGGAGTTCCATGATTTCGACCAACCCTTGCCAGATCTTGAGTAAGTGACCTTAATAATATGAATGGACTTCAAAGATGGGTACACGTAGCATGTAGCAAATTTATTGACCCAAAACCTAGCCCCTGCATCAGTTGCATTTCCACATGCACATAAGCCTCCTCCGATGGTGATACTCAGTGATTTTTTTTCATCAAAACCTAAATATTGCTATTGGGTCTGCACAGCTCTATAGATTTTGTATCTGTTCAGGTGAACAGGATAGAGCTATTAGTCTAGTAGAGGAGTTGTCTGATCTTTAAAATGGTTAATCTGTATTGAAGTCAAACAATACACTTTTTTCCCAATAAACAAAGTAAGAGATAAGTGACTGCCTCATTATGTTGGGTCATACACTCCTTCACAAGTGAATTGAATGTTTGCTACACTAGAGTTGGCGTCCTGGTGATAAGACCTCTTTTCTAGTGTATCGGACTTCATAACCGCTTGCAATCTAGCTCTTCAGCAGGAAAGCAATTCCTAATGTTTTCTTTATTCTAAGTGACATCGATGTGGCCCAGCAGTTCAGCCTGAACCAGAGTCGAGTGGAAGAAATCACCATGAGAGAAGAGGTCGGAAATATCAACATCCTGCAAGATAATGATTTTGGTAGGCATCTTCCTTGTAATATAACTAGTCGGTTTTACATAGTTTAGCTTTCAGTCAGAGCACAAATATTAATAATATCCTGGTGATTTGGAAGGTGCCACATAATGTAGAGTATTTTTCTCTGGGTTTTTCATTAGTATAATTTCCGCTTCTCATTGTGTACAGATGCCATAAGCATCTTTCTCAATCTTATGATTCCTAATTGGTTTTATATTTTGCTTCTGGTCTTTTTATAATCTCGTGAGTTATGACAGATATCGATGTCTGTTATAGATCTGAAGTTTAACGTAAGAGTAATGGTATCTCAATGTTACAGGTGACTTTGGCATGGATGACCGGGAGATGATGCGGGAGGGCAGCGCATTTGAGGATGACATGTTGGTCAGCACAAGTGCCTCTAACCTTTTATTGGAGCCTGAACAGAACGTCAGTCAGCTGAATGAGAAGAGCAACCACCTGGAGTATGATGAGCCGTACAAAGATGACAATTTTGGAGATGGCAATGATGGTGGATTACTGGGTATGTATCTGTGATCCCATGTTGGGTCTAAAAGTGCATTTAAATGCATAGGACCTGGAAGACATGGCAGCCTGTGATCTAGATTAAATGGTTGAGGTCTTCGCCTTCAAAGCACATTACAGTAGAGGCACCAGACTCCAGTCAGATATATTTCTAGTGTTGCTTCTAGTGCAAGATGACTTTTCATATAATTATAGTCATTAATATTGGTCCTGCTTTACTTGTGTTGCCTGGGTAAGACAGCATTACAATAGTCTTAACTTTAGAGGAGATGTACAGCCTAACATACTGTAATATATGGAGTTCACGACATGGTCATTGAGCTATTATCTTATTTGTTCAGATGATAAACTTCTGAGCAATGACGGAGGTGGCATCTTCGACGACCCTCCAGCGGGTATCCCTGAGGAAGGTGTTGCGCTGCCGGAGCAGCCCATCCACGACGATGACATGGATGATGACGACGCTGTATCAAGTGAGTATATCAAGCCGAGGTTTGTTCTCCTAAAGTGTGTTGGATCAATACTCATTTCCCCTTGTAACTTCTTGTTTCAGTGGGTGGGCCAGACAGCCCTGATTCAGTAGATCCTGTGGAGCCCCTGCCAACCATGACTGATCAGACTACTTTGGTTCCCAATGAAGAGGAAGCTTTTGCACTGGAACCTATTGATATTACAGGTAACGGCTTGAATATTTAACTAGTATTTTGTCATGGCTTTTGTCGGTTGTGTGGGAAAAGCATTTTAAGAATGGCCTGTAACTGATCTATCGATGGCATCTAGTTAGGATTTTGGACAAGACCATTCACCATGACAGGTGATCTGTTTTAAAGGTGCTAGTACCAAGTACATGTAGATTAACCACTTGTAAACTGTAAGAAGGCTGCAGCACTAGCTCCAGGGGATCATGCATCAAGAAATCAAACCCCATCTTATAAAAGCCTAATTTTACCCCCACAAGTACCACATCTATCTGACCATTGGGCCATTAATAGCGTAATAACAAATTCCCCTTTTAATGAATATTGCAATAAAGTGTAGTAGTAAAACTGTACTGGAATAGTAGATGTAGAAATGTCTTTTTTTGTGAAATTTAGTTAAGGAAACTAAAGCCAAGCGAAAAAGGAAGCTGATTGTGGACAGCGTTAAGGAACTGGACAGCAAGACCATCCGCGCCCAACTGAGTGACTACTCCGACATCGTAACCACTCTGGACCTGGCGCCTCCCACAAAGAAGCTGATGATGTGGAAGGAGACGGGTGGCGTGGAGAAGCTCTTCTCTCTGCCTGCACAGCCGCTCTGGAATGCCCGACTTCTCAAGGTAAAAACCTTTTTGCTGTGACCTATAGTGCCACAAGAAGCCCCTGTCTGTTAGTTGTGTATTGCCCGTCATGACCTATCCACATGGCCTTTAACACTTTGCTATGTTTATCCAACATAGGCACCAAATGTATGTTGCCTCTATCTGGCCTGTTTTGTTTGTACCTATATCAAAAGCACACACTATTCTAATTTTAATGTCACGCTGTGAGACTTAGATTATGGTGTTTTGTATGTATTTACACTGGAAGCCTATTGATGTATATCACTGCATCTGTTTATATAGTGTCGGTTTCTTAGCCAATGCTCTAATAGGCTTAAAATATAATGAGAAACCCCCTCAAACTGGTCTGTTATGTATGAATGGAAGGAATACCTTACACTCAGCATATATCTGCTTTGTCCATTTAGCTTTTCACCCGATGCCTCACACCATTGGTACCCGAGGATCTCAAAAAGAGGAGGAAAGGGGGTGAAGCTGACAACCTGGATGAATTCCTTAAGGAGTTTGAGAATCCTGATGTTCCAAGAGAGGAGATGCGGCAGCAGGATATTATCGGTAGGTTTCAACATTTACCCTCGTTGGTTTGTAAGTCTTCCTTTTATATGCCAGCAAGGCTCTATCCAAACTATATGATCGTGCTGCTTTTTGAAGGTATTTACCTCCGATGGAAGAGTCCAACGTATGCACTGTGATGGCGTACTTTTGTATTAAGTTTTAGTTGTAAAAGTATAATTTGTATTGTAAGGGTGCATTGACCAGGAAAGTGCTCATACAATAAATCCTGCACCTGCCCGATGGAGGTCTTACCAGTGTATAATCCAAACCTGGGGCCTAAATGCTGTGTACAGAGCTTAACAAATGTGGTGAAATTATGGTGAGGTGAAAAGGTGTGCCAAAAGATTGTTCTTAATAACCGTTACTTATCCTACTTGTGTCGTGTAGATCAGCCCATCCTGGAGGAAGCTAGTAGACTTCAGGAGTCCATGATGGAGGGAAGCAGATCCCATCTGGATGAAACCGTGATGCCACCACCACCTCAGCCACAACCGCAAGGGGTGAAACGTGACTCTCAGCAGATGGAGCCAGAGCCATTACTTCCTGTGAGTGTGAGGCAATTGGCTGCCATCAATAGTATTTGTCTTGTAAATCTTTTATACTGTGCCTAATTTGTAGATCCTGAATCTCTATATTATATGTGGTTTCTTTTATATAGCAAGAGCCGGAGCCTCAGATTGAAATGCCACCAGTGGAGCTTCCTCCAGAGGAGCCTCCGAACCTCAACGACTTGATTCCCGAACTCAACCTGGTTCCCGAGAAAGAGAAGGAAAAGGAGGATGAAGAGGAGGAAGAGGTAAGACTCGTCCATTATATGTTCTACATGGAAAGCTCAAAGGGGAGCAGGGAATATAGCTATAACATCACAACTCAATTCGCTGAAACAAAGCACATTGTAGTGTTAAGAGCACAATGTACTCAGCTTTCTGGAGGATAGGTGATGGGAATCAGATTTTGGAGACCTCAAGCTATCTTGAGATGAGTTGGTGAGCAGCTTGACCTGTTCATTTAGTTCTGAGTCAGAAGTGAATTGTTGGTTTCACTCTTCATATGAAGCCCTCGCTGTCCCTCTTGTCCTCATGATTGCTGAGGGTCCCTCCAGTTTAACTGTTGGGGAAAGATTGTTCTACGTGTTATTAAACTCCATTAAGTAGTGTTGATTACTTGGACGGAAACCTAATCGCCCTCCATTATACTACTAGGGCCCGCTGTTTGGATTTGCTAAGATGGGGGCAGGCGTTTTTCCTTCATAATGTAACTTATCTGGCCAGCGGGTATCTTGGATATACCCAGCAATTGATTACAGGCCAAGGCATCGAGGTCTCTATATAAGTTAGTAAGGAGAATGGAATTTTGTAATTAGTCTGCACCAAAAGTATAAAGATGTACTTGAATACTGTAGGTCTGGTGCATATTAATTCCTCCCAAATGATTTGTGTGTCCCATAGACAAGACACTTTGCTGGCAGCTTGCACTGATTGTCATGGCTGTGGGGTTATTGCCCCTTTATGTTGTCTGTGCCCTCAGTCTCCACTATGACATAGTATCGTCACCAGCTGTAAACTGCGGTTTTATATATTCAGTATTGCTCTGCAACTGGCACAGGGAGTCGCCCCCGTATGTGTTTTGAAATTTGGAAATGACCCCATGGTACGTTGTACTCTCTATACGACCAACTAAAAACATCTGCGATTTTTAATATCTCAATGAAAAAAAAAATTGGTTTGCCAAATATTTTCTCAGCACAGAGACTAGAGACTCGTTTGCAGTGTAGCAGACAAGCAGGTACCAGAACCAGAGCTCGGTGCTTGGGAGGAATTGAGAAATGTGAATTCATTTTCTCCTTCGCTTGTTATCCTATGAATATTAATCGGGACTCGCAGATGTTTCTCTAAAAAATGTTGTTGTTACAGGAGGAAGATGCCACCGGGACCGAGCAGGACCAGGAGGAGAGGCGCTGGAACAAGAGGACCCAGCAGATGCTGCACGGCCTTCAGGTACTGGGCCCTGGTCAACCTCGTTTAGTGTGTGAAAAACTCTTCCGCTCACTGACATGGCTAAAATCTATGGAGGGACGACTAAAGATCACGTCTATTTAGTGTTGTATTATGCTAATGGGTGAACAGAATAAATCTAAATATTAATATTTAGTGCATGCAGTAAAATAGACTTCTGCAGCCCATTAAAACCGCTGCACTCAGGGCTTCATCCCAGGATGATGGTGCTGCTGGGTTTTACAGTCTACAGATGGTATGTAGTCTGCTGGCAGTCAGGGCAAGGACAGGCATTTCACTTCTGATGCTGATTTTTGCTTGCACTAATATGCACATCTGCTTGTTACATTAACCTGTTGGTGCAACTACACTGCATGTTCCTCTATGCACCATGACATGCTGGTACTCCATGATGTAAACATACACTGCACGATATTCACTATTGCTGAAATGCTGAAACAGTAGTGATCGGCACTGACCGTAGGATCTAAAGCTGCGTTCACATTACATTATGTCCCATATGTTGTGGACATGTCTGATACTTATACAGTGAGACCCGGGCCCTATTCTCCTACCTCAATGTGGTGCTGCTGCTGATGTACAAGGTGTTTCCCTAGTGACATCACATGTGTTCTCCCTCCTGCTGAGCATTGTATCCTCTCAGCAAGCCGGAGGAGGGATGCAATATGCTACATACGCCCACCATAGCCTTCTATTGCCTCCGCTGTGCATATACAGGAGGGCGCATGATGGAAAGATGTAGCTTGCTAAGACCATACTTGTGTCGTGTCATCTACATCTTGGTCTGGTGTATACAAGTATAATATTGCATGAAAAGAATCAGGCCTGTCCTGTAGCACACTGCATGTATCTCTTGTCTAAAGGTGCACAGAGGTAGAGAATCTGACAATCACCTCAGTGCTGTTCTCAATCTAGGAACATTTCAAGCAAAACACAAACCCTGGTACAGATTTTGGTGCAAACCAGGCAATGGGATTTAATGACAACCGATTGACTAGTCCTTCCCCATTGAAGTCCTTCCTTTTCGACCGAGTATAGACTCCACCTACTGCTGAGTGCCTGTTGCTAGGTAGCTGTAGCTAGAAGTTGCAGTCACTTGCCATATTCGCCACAGGGCTGCAAAGAATTGAAGGAAGGGGTAATTGTTTTATTGTTAGGCAAGTTCTTGCGCTAGTTTTTAAAGCATATCAGATTGGACAGCTCCATAAATGCAGTTTCGTTTCAGCATGTGAGGTGTTAATGTATGTAGCTAAATTGGTGACATTTTTAAGTGTCACTACATAGATGTATCTATTTTATTCGGATTCGGCAGATAAATCTGGAGTTGTCTGAAATGAAGAGAGTAGGTCAGAAAACTTGTCTTCAATTGTACATCCTCATCTTCCCTTTAACTTGCCTCCCAGTTTTTATTTTTTACCCTCAGTTAAAGGGAACATAAAAAAATTCTTCTCTCATGAAGCCACAAGATCTCCTGTATCCTAATAATAACCTTGAGAAATGTTTTTTTCCCTTGTCGTCTTCTCTTCCCTCACTTTTTGTACTTCTTTTATCCGCAGAGAGTCCTCGCCAGGACAGGCGCAGAGTCCATCAGTCTCCTCGACCTGTGTCGAAACACGAACCGGAAGCAAGCGGCAGCCAAGTTCTACAGCTTCCTCGTCCTCAAAAAGCAGCAGGCGATCGAACTCACCCAAGAGGAGCCCTACAGCGACATCATCGCCACGCCAGGACCCCGATTTCACATAGTGTGAACTGCTTCACAGCCACCCGCCAGAGCAAGCGACTTCACGCCCTGTACGAACCTGTATGCTGGCGCTCGCATGGCAGAGCATCCCCCGAACGCCATGCCGCTCCGCACCGGGACACATCGGTGATCTCCTCTCTGGCTATACTTTTATTGGTTTAATATGTACAAAGTTTTGTCCCTTTTTTATTTTTTCTTGTTTTCTCCTTTTAATGTATCATCTATTTTTATGGGTTTTAAATGTGGATGGGTGAATGTGCGATGTTATATCTTGTTTTTAGCCACAAGTTCTCTTCTCCCTAGACAGGGGTGTGCAGTATTCGATATACACAAGCTTCCGCCTTACACTGTTCTCCCATCTTTCTGCCAGCTTGCAGTTTGGTAAAAATTTGGTATAAAAGAGGCCTCTTTATTCAGAGGACAGCTCCGCTCCTGCCCAGGGGTTGTGTGGTAAAGACTTATTCAGCTCAATAGAGCCAAGATGTAGTACCATACATAACCTGTAGGTGGGGGGGTGCTGTTTTTAGAATTGGTCTAGTTTTAGGACATCGCCTTTTTTGGGTTTGCAGAAGTATTTGATGTTTGTGCTGTCTCTTCGATCTGTGTTGATCCTATGTGGTTGGTTTTAGGATTGGATTCTCAATACCAGATTCAATGGCCATAAGTCTTGTGGTCTTCAGTCACTTCTGATGGTCTTTAGTTTTGCACAGTTCCCCTCTGGGAGTATCAGCTGGACTTTGGGGTGTTCTAACTCCATGTCCACGCTGATCTGTATGTCTCCCTGTGTTGTCCTTTTCTTGTGGATATCCTGAGAGGCCTCAAGACCAGGCTTAAAGTTAGTGATTGTCCAATTGATTTTTGAAATTTTGATATTTTTGTATAATTAAGTTCTACAGATTTCCAGTATACCATCTGTATCCCTTCATCAGTTTTCTAGATCTCTGCTTGCTGTCATTTTATAGGAAGCTTCAACTTTCTGTGGATTAAAAATGAATTCTTCTCCTTGTCATGTGATGTCACACAGGTGCGTAGTTATAGCGATGTGACATCACATGACCAGGGACAGAATTTTTGTTTACCACATGAAGTAAAACAGCGAAGCTTCCTATAGAATGACAGCAGCAGATCGAGAAAACTGTCAGGTATTGATGCAAAGTATATTGGAAAGTTGTATAACTTTCAATATCAAACAATATACAATTTGATACAATTGGACACTCCCTTTAAATTTTCCCAGGGGTGAGGCATGACTGCACATGTGTGATAAGAGGACATTGATCTGGTCTGATTCACAAGCATCATCAATCTTAAAATTGGAAGGTCTGTAGAGATTTGCCACTCAAAACCTGGCATATCTTAAGTTCAAACGTAGTTTACTCAATAGCGCCCCCTTATTTCATCTCCAGAGGTCTCATCTCTAAATCTGACTGATAAAACAATCATTGTGACTAGGGGTGTCATGGCTCCGCTCTGTCAGTATATACTGAAGTTTTTGTACCTTTTTTATTATCCTGTTAAGTGATTTGTGGTTTCTGAACCAACGGGCCACGGACTCCGTACTGGGTGTGGACCTGGCGGCCCTTTATTTATGCCAGACGGGACCCCGGGATTATTACACGGGGCGATGTGTATCTGGCACGGCCCTAACCATGTTTGTTTGTTTTTCTCTTATTTTTGAGCGTTTTTATTATTGGCTTTTATTCTACTTTTTGTAGTGAAAAATTGTAAAATATTTCTTGTAAATAATAATCTTTACTCTTTTTATTAGTATTTTAAGACATTAAAGGAAAACAAAAGTCCTAAATCCTTCGGTCTAATTGTAATTTCTTTCCCCCGTTTTTGGAATAATTGAAAGGTGGTTTTTTTTTGTAAGAAATAGATTTTGCCTTTTGTGGACGAGTCGCTTCAGGTTTTTCATTACAGCGCTGATGATGCGACCGCCTTCACCCTGTGAACGGTGACAACACACAACAGGTTAACTTTACTCTTTGGTCATGAACATTTTGTGTGCGCGGTTCAGCATCTTGGCTGTTCTTTTCAATGACCTCTTCTAATTAAGCAAGTCCCTAAGTAATTGGCACAAGGACAGTTTTATACGGCGATATTTGGTCTGAATTTTGGGTCCTATTTCCCCACCTTAACAGGGGCTTGCAGCATTGTCTATGGTACCAAGAGTCTGTCCACCTCTGTACTGTAATTACAGAATTGGTTATGGGACAGTAGAGACTCCCGGCAGCATCTATCAGTAAGAACATATGGTCCGTATTTCATAATCCGGCCCAATACTGGGACTAGCATCTGCATTATGTATGAGAAACGTCTCACATGTCATATTCCTAATCAGGGGCCTCCAGCTCTGCTGTCAACATATGGTAAGAGATCACCTCTGGGGTGGGGGGGGGGAAAGGCACGGACACAAATATATCACCGGATATAAGGAAATTGGGAGCCGCACAACATGTGGCGCCTAATCTAGAGTGTAGATTATTGAATAGACTCACTTTTCGAACCCCACTTCGTCCCCGCTGTATTACCGGCAAGGGCTTTGTGGTGACTGACATGTAAATGTATCACTAATGGGCAAGATTAGTGGCAACGCCGAGTTGTCAGTTTATTAAAGGGGTTGTCCACTTTCAGCAAATAATTCATATTGTTTACATAATACAATTTTCCAATATACTTTTTGTATCAATTCCTAGTGGTTTTCTAGATCTCTGCTTGCTTTCATGCTATAGAAAGTGTCTGTTTTCTTCCTGTCCATGGACATGTGATGGGCACGCCGGTGCACAAGCCGTCACTATCACAGATCTCGTGCACCGGTCTCCTTCACAATATCATGGACAGATTTCTATCCACTGGAAGTAACATAGAAGCTTCCTTTAGCAGGACAGCAAGCAGAGATCTAGAAAACCGTGCGGAATTGATACAGAAAGTATACTGGAAAATTGTATAAGTTGAGCAATCCATTATTCGTTGAACGTGGACAACCCCTTTAATATCCGGGAAGAATAAATAAAGCGTGTTTGGCAAGACTGTCTATAATTGTCAGGAGGGGGCGTCTCTAACTAGAATCAATCGTTGTATATCAGAATATACTTGGATAATTGTATCTCATGTTATGGATCTGTTACTTCTCTACTACAATGATCGGAGCGGAGATGGGACCTCCCTCCTCCCATCATGTATGTGATGTCCTGCAGGTGTGTGGTTTAGGCTCCTGCATGATGTAATACTGAGAGCCCATCACTGCTGTACACTTCCTCCGCTAATACTGCACACTCCTGTCCTCCTGGTTTTATAATGATGCGCAAATTTATGCTGCAGGACTACAACTCCCAGCATGCCCTAACACTCAGGCTGCTGGGGGGTGTTGTAGTCTCTTGTGGCATCTGAAATTTGGAAATGGATTATTGGTCCTTTAATTTCCATTCAGCTTCCTCTGATCAATGTACCTGTATATTTGCATTACTGAAGTCGGATTCTTTACATAAAGTCCTGTGATAGTCCTAGATTTTAAGAAAACTAGTGTGACCCGTTAAACGGTATTGGTCCCGCCTTCAAAGACGATAATCGTGTTTTGTTTTTATTTTTTTTTTTTTTCAAATATTTATCTAAGAGGCCAAATATACTTTTAGAATGACTTGGTCTTTGTTCTTTTCTGATACAGAGCTCCAAAACATCAGCATTGGAAAATAGTTTACCTGCATCCACCTCTAGAGGGAGCTCAGGAGCTCTATTGCATACTGAGTTATGGAGATCAATGCATGACCTGTATTCAGACAGCTCCTGAGCTCCCTCTAGTGGTGGCTGGAAAAGTTTGTTTTTATAGTTAGTCCGTGCAGGGTGTTTGAGCTCCATATTGGCAAAAAATGAAATCAAGCGGCACTTAATGTCAGACATATAATACCCTGTGGTCTTTTAAGGTGGAGATCCCTTTTATTTTACCGAATTTTGACTCCCCAAATTTTGCTCAGTTACTATCCACTTGGTTTTAATTGTGTTTTTAATTCTTAAAAAAAAAATAATAATTTAAGCATTTGTCTCCCACCATAATGTAAAAAAAAATAAAAGCTTTAAGCACGCTTTGCTCTTTTCTATTGGACGTGCCTCAGAGCCCCTCCCCCTTTGTATAAAGAGATTGTAGATAACGTGGATGTTCTAATTATAGAAATTAATCTTGTTACTTGTTACACCATTTGGTCGGTTTTCATTGCTCCTTGAGAATAATTGTTCATGAATAGAGTTGATGCCGTGTTATGTATAACTTTTCTAATAAAAGCCTTGAGAATCTTTATGCTGCTGTCATGTCTTGTATCAAGGGGACACTTACCTCCCTGCTTGTTGGGGATCATTAAAGTGGGTTGGCCTATGGAGAACTTTTAGGACACCCCTGGGTACTGCATAAACTGCTCTGTGATGCTGTTATTTTTAATAGGAGATTTCTTAAGGACTGGTTATGTTCCACAGGACTGGCGCATAGCAAAATAAACCATCCTGGAAACTACAGACCTGTGAGTCTAACATCTGTTGTGGGGAAAATATTTGAGGGGTTTGTTAGAGATGCTATCCTGGAGTATATCACTGTACAGTATCGGGTTTATGGGAAATCGGTCCTGTCAGACTAATCTGATTGGCTTCTACGAGGAGGTAGGTTCCAGACTGGACCTGGGGTACACTGTGGATGTTGTAGATCTGGACTTTTCCAAAGCATTTGAAGGGTTGGTACATAAAAGGAGACTGCTGGGACTAGGGAAAAATCTGTGTATTTGGGTAAGTAATTAGCTTGGTGATTGGTTGACATTAATGGCACATTCTCAGATTGGGTTGACGTTACCAGTGGAGACCACAGGGGTCAGTGTGAGAGGGATTTGTGAAAGCTTGAGGAGTGGGCAGAGAAATGGTTGAGGTTTAATGTAGATAAATGTAAAGTTATGCACTTGGGCCATGGAAACAAAGTAATTATGTTCTAAACGGTCAATTACTTGGTAAAACTGGAGCTTAAAAAGAATTGGGGGTATTGTTGGATGGTAAACTTAATTTCCTCCTCCCACCAGCACCCAACCAGAGAGGGAGCCGCCTCTAGGGACAGGAAACCCAGGACTTTAAAGGCGTGGCCCAGCCTTCCTCCTTCAGTGGTTTCCTGTCCCTGATGTGGATCCAGGGAGTCTCGGTGAGGCTCCGTAGTGCGCTGAGAGGGGGAGTGGGAGTCCCGGGTAGCCCTGAGCGATCCAGAGTAGGATGCGGGTCACAGCGGGAGTCTGCAGGTGGAAGATGGACTCCAGCGCATCCCTGGTACAGGAGGGGATGTGAGGGGAGCGGCGGCAGCTGAGCGCAGCGTGTTCGCTCCTCTTCCTGGTTGCAGGCTGGCAAAGATGGCGTCTGCCCCACTTCCCGAGTTCCCACACAGGAGTCCTGTGTGTATTCTGCAGCTGGCCACAGTATCGGTTTCGGCTCCAGTCTGCGGCTGCGCTTCCGTCAGAGGACCTTGGCAGATCGGCTTACACTCTACCAGGCGACTTGAGATCGCACACAGGTGGTAGAAATTCGGTGGACACTGCTACGGTGAATGAAGTTAGTGGATAGTCCGCTGGATGGTGAGTGCAGCCAAACCAAGCCTTCACACTGGTTCTGATGATCTCTCATGTGGTTTTTTTGTTTAGAAGGAAGAAGCGCGTAGGGGGAAATCTACTGCTAAAGCTAAAAATCGTGGTTGTAGAATTTGTGGAGGTAATCTTGCCTGACTCGCACCGAAAGCCAAACTGCGATCAGTGTATCCAGCGTATGATAGCCCAGGATCAGTCGGCTTTGAGTCCATGCGCACCTTCATTCAGCAAGAAGTGTGCAGTTCTATGCAGGAAATGGAAAAAAAATCCCTCGGGGCCCAAAGCTCCCCAAGCACCTCTAGAGTTGTGAACGACTCGGACTCAAGCCCAGAGGAATTGTCGTCAGATTTGGAAGAGGAAGATAAGTCGGGCAGCCCTCTGTTCCCAGCAGAGGATACTGACCATCTAATAAAGTTGGTCAGGGGCTCTTCCAGTAGAAGATTCTGGCGTCCTGAAAGACCCCGTGGACAAGAAACGGATAGTTTTCTAAAACGTTCCTGGGAGGCTTCCGCAGGAACCTTTAAGCCTAACATCGCCGCAACTTGTGTCTCCAGATCGCTTCTCATGTGGCTCACTCAGCTGGAAGAAAAGATAGTTGGATGCTTCAAGATCGCATTTTAAGAGGACCTGTCACCCAAAATTACTAAGTAAGCAGCTCCTATTGATTAAACAAACGCAGCAGAGTTAGAGTGATAGCGTTACCGGAAACCTCCAGTAACGCTATCGAACACTGCGGCGGGGTACAGTGTAATCATCGGACCGCTCGCAAAGCTGTCCGACGTATTCATGAGGGGAGTGGTCTGAGGCGCTGCCTCTTCCCCGGACCGCCCCGCTCGCTACATAGGCCGCACGTCATGCGGCAGTCATCTAATCCACGCCCCAACCTCGCCCCCTCATGAATACATCGGACCGTTTTGTGAGCTCCAAGGCAAACACATCGCTGGATGCTTTCCGGTTGGCAGCCAGGTCAGCCGCACTGTCAAATTCGGCTGGAAGAACTGTAAAATTGGTCAGGGGACTTTGCATCGAAGAGTCATTTGTGCAATATTCCTTGTGAAGGAGAATTCCTTTTTTGGGTCCACATTGGACAAGATCTTGGAAAAAGCGGGGAGAACCTTCAGGTGGGCCGACCCTGGAGAGAGGAGAGACCATTATCAATGGTAACAGACGCAAGTGCCTGGGGTTGGGGAGCCCAGGTGAAGGATCTCCTATTCCAGGGAGTAGGGAGACCCAGAGGATGAGGGCCATCCTGGGAATTGGGAGCCATCCTGGAGGCGATCAGACGATCCTTGCTTGTAATGCAGGGGACAGATCTGAAGGCTATTTTCGGACAATAAGACGCCAGGGAGGTATCAGGAGCGAACCTCTGGATTTGGCGAATCAAATTTTTGGATTCCTGGAAACGACACCTACAACTCTTCAAAGAAGTAGAAAGGTAGTTACCTCTAAAATCAATTTCAGAGTCTGGAGAGTTTTTTTCTGATTTCTGCAGTCCAGAGCAGATAGACTTAAGTCATCCGAATATATCTAAGATTCTAGACTTTCTGCAGGCTGGACTAGATAAGGGGTTAATAGCAGCCACTCTGAAGCTCTGTCTAACTATACCATTGTGTGTGTGTTAAGCCAAAATCCCGGAATAGATCTGCATCTTTTCCCAGTCTTGCTGCTACAAAGTAGCGGATTGTCCTCACCCTGCTGTGCTCGTGGCTCTGCATTGAGTTGTCACTCAGCCCCACCTCTGGGTAAAAGGTGTGGCAAGCTACTGCGGCGTGACAAGCATGTACGTACAGCCCATAGCGATGTATGGGGGAGGTATATCGGCCGTGTATACGTCCCCCATACATGTGTGTTAATGTAGCCTTAGTACAAGAGGTGATTGGAGTTAAGAGGAATAGAGGAAAATGTAGATGCAGAGAGCTAGAGGCACAGCAGTGTGAGGACATGCCGCCAGTGCTCCAAGTCCTGTTACAACCTTGTACACAGTACACAAAGGGATGAATACAGAGCACAGCAGTGTGAGGACATGCCTCCAGTACAATTGAAGGTACAATTTTGGAATATAAATTCATATATCACAGTCCCGGAATATAATTCCATATTTCACTGTCCTGCTGCTACTAACAATATACCCCCGCTTCTACTAACACACACAACGGTCTGATACACATCCTCTCCATGCAGTAGTGCAGGCCCTACCTCACTCCTTTTCTATATGACTGTTTCTACTTTTTATTGTAGTATTTTCTGTATATGTCCTGTATGAATTGTTAAGCACATGGCTACACTACAGCCCAAAGTTCTGCGTATTACTGCCCTACGAAACAGACGCCAGAAGCACGCCTTTCGTTCATACGAGTCGGCGCGCTCCCTGCGTCTGCTGTCTCGATGGTGGGGCTCACTTTCCAGAGTTCACTTGTCCTGCTGCTTACGTAACATATACCCATGGCTACTGTATTACGCACTACCGTGCCAATTCGACAATCCGAGCCCGGACTACAGAGAGCAACAGGCAGTGTCAGGACCGTCCTTCCCCACTGCACGTTTGGGTGAGAACTCCATGTCCGACAAATAGAATTCCATATTGTCACAAGTACAGCCTGCTACTATCATTATACATCAATGGTAATATTACATCCAGCTCCCAGGGACAATGCATAGCCCTGACTACAAGAGCACAGCATGGTCCGAGACGCTCCCACTGGTCTCGGGAAAAGTCCTCCAATCCTGAGATATAATCCATATTGCACAGTCCTGCTGCTACACCCTCAATACTGGCTGTAACCATTAATGCCATATTACACATCGCTCCAAAAGCCCTGACACAGGCTGCAGTATGGACTTGGTCACACTCCCTTAAATTTTGAAACTTAAAGTGCAACCACCACAAATTGGCGTTGGGGGGGGGGACGGGGGGGGCGCCTGTCAGGAACTGCTTATCTGCTCTGATTCTTCCCTTTCTTGGAGATTATCTGGCGTCCTCTCCGAATCCGATCACGGCTCTGTGCCAGATTAACCAAATTGCGTCTCAGATGAAACAGTTCTGTTGGATCAATGGCCAATCTACGGAGCCCGAGGCGTCCTGGTAGCCTGACAGCGTATAGATTTGTCTGCCAAGTAAAGGGGGATACGTGGACGTCGGCCTCCCGCATCCTCGCCGGAAATCCTCCAGTCCTGTCAGTGACTGACCTCCGACCTTCGGCAGAAAGTCTGTAATTCGGTGCTGAATGCCGTATTACAAATGTTCTGCTCATCCATCCAGCTCACGGGTGAACAGACATGTAATCAATCATATTCTAAGACCCTAATATGATCCATGTGACAGTTTGTCCCATTACCTTACCACCTACATGGAAGAATGGCCACCTGTCGACACAGTTGTCTTTACTTTGACTACGTTTATAGTTTTTGATCGGAGTTATTTTCGCTACAAGAGCGCAAAATCCTCAGCGTGTCAAAACTGTCTTAACCTGCAGGCCACCACTAAGGGAGCTCAGAGCTATCTTGATACATGTTCTACATGATCTCCATAAAACACAGTGAGCTCCCTCTAGTGGTGCGTAAAAGTGAGGTTTTTTTATAGTATACGTGTCAGGTAAAGGGTTTTTGAGCTTGTACCATTGTTCTCTCAGACTATAGAGAGACCCGTGGTCAACCGGTGGAGATTCTACGAGCACCTGACCACCACAATAAAGGTGATCCTGTAAATTAACTTAATCATAGATGTTCACATCTCTCTCCCATTTAAAATCCATCATCTAACCAGGACCCTTACTCATAGATCCCGGATCATACTTGGTTATCCATGGCCTCCTTCCTTCGACAACCCTCCTTCTAATACATCAACTTTTAGTTTGATATAACCAGGATGTTACCCATAGCCCCTCTGTTTCTGTAGCTTCACAAAGCTGTTACACGGTGCAGACATACTTCCCTCCCCCCTTCCTCTGCCTCTGTAACTCTCGCAAGTGCTTATTGAGGAGGGGAGACAGTTTAACAGCCTTGAAGCCTCAGCAGGGAGGGTTCTCCCTGCTAACACCGGTTTCACCAAGCCCTCCTGGTGTACTTATATAACATCATCATTTGAGGAAGGAGGCCATGTGATAACAAAGTCATCAGCCTGTTACTTTTTTACTGCATGTGCTTATGGCCTTCCTCGTATTTATCTCTCAGATTGTCCTCTCCAAAGTCCTCTTACAGTAACAGAAGCTCACAAAAGTATCACATTACACTAGAAGTCTATGGAGAGGGAGGGGGGAATTGAATCACAGCAGCTACGTCCCACCTACCAGCTCTAGTACTACAAGTCATGCCTCCTCTCCTGCACATGGACCTGCTTTGGCCCAATCCACGGTCGGCTCTCGTTACTCATGATCCTCTGAGGGCTCAAGTTAGTCACACCATTGAAAAACGCTTTCTGGTAGTCCACCCCAAAACCGCATGTTTCACCAGCCGCCGGTCCACCCGCAATCATGCATACTGCCAGATCATCATTCCTCGCGGGTAATAACGTGTTTTGCATTTGATGTTACTGGCGTGGGGCAACTGGTTGGCTGAACACAATGTTTTGTACGGACCGGAACCATCACCCACTACACATGAACCCTTCCCACTGATTGGCTGCTAACAATTGCATAATGGCATATGATAGCATTGCATCTGTAACAAATGGAACGCGCATTAGGTTTTTTGGATTAAAATCTTGAAATAATTAATTGATTTTTTGGCAGATAGCCGCCTCTAGGGGAGCCTGAATATTCCTGAGCTGGCTCCCCTGGTGGTGGCACAGGTAGTTATATGTAGATTGTACCTAAACAGACCATAATGAATGCACTAATCTCTGCGGACGCCTGGCCATTTTATTAATCCGCATGAGAAGTTCTTCTGTTCTGGAAGCTTCTCCCCGAATATCGGCTTTTACAATAATGCACTTATGTCACGGTCAGGATAAACCTTTCATATCGTTCCATTATGCGGAGACTAACACCGTAAACACTTCGTGTTTTCTTCTAACTTCATTAGTTCCCGACGACTCCGCACAATTACCCACAGCAGGCTTAGCTCAGCGCCGGGGAAAGAGGAGAGTTTATTATGAGTTTTCTGAGGTAAAACTGTTCGAAGTCGCCCATGAACCAATCGGAGCTCACTTTCATTTGACAATATATCTTAGCCGACACCTGTTTTAAAAATCAGCTTGAGCGTCTGATTGGTTGCCATGGCTACTAGAATAGTCTGCTCTGCGAATACTTTTGATAATTTCCCCGAATGACTATATTGTTTCCCTGATAAAATAAGTATATATACTATATACGTACTTATATATAGATGACAGCAGTACTTACGTTTCATCTTAGATACATCATCTCAGCTCTATGAAAAAGGGGATACCTCTATATTGCAAGCTTATATACAGCGCTCAACTCCTATATTGGATATCCTTCTATATGGCAGCTTAGATCAGCACTCAGCTCTATGTATGGTATTACCTCTATAGGCAAGCTTAGATACAGCAGCTCAACTCATGATGGACTACCTCTATATTGGCAGCTGGAGATACAGCACTCAGCCTATGTTATGGTATATACCTCTATATGGGCAGCTTAGATACGCAGCTCAGCTCTATGTATGTAATTACCTCGATATTGGCCGCTTAGATACAGACAGCTGCAGCTCAGCTCTATGTAGGTGTAGAACCTCAATAAAGGCACTTAGATACAACAGCTGAACTCTATCAATGGTATATACCTCTATATTTGGCACTTAGATTACCGCAGCTCACTCTAGGTATGGAGATACCTCTATAATTGGCGAACTTCGATCCAGCAGCTCACTCTAAGTTGGTTGATACCTCTATAATGGTACCTTAGATACAGCAGCTCAGCTTATGAAAATGGATACCTCTAGTCAATGGCAGCTTAGATACTTCAACTCATCTCTATTATGGTATATACCTCTGTAATATACTTAGATACACCGCTCAGCTCTAGTAAACTTGGCCGTACCAAGAAAATCTTTAAAGGCATCTTAGTCAGGCACCAGCTCACTCTATGTATGGGTAGATACCTCTGTAATGGTAGCTTAATTACGGCAGTAGGGGTCACTCTAGAAAAGTGGATACTCTATAGTTGTAACAACTTAGATACAGCAGGTAAGCTCTGCGTTTGGTACATAATATGTATTAATAGCAAATAGAAATCGTGACAAGCATGGATAACCCATGGACATGGAAGACCAGGCACTGTGCTTGTTGTATCTTCTTACATTTAGTATCCATGTCTCCCTCCTTCTAACATCAACTTTTAAAATGATGCTAATGAGCCTAAAGGGCTCTGGGGGTTACAATCCCCTTGGTATTTTCCTTCAACACGCCTCAAACCCACGCCACAAGCACTTTCCCTCTGCCTGCTGGTCTTAATCTTAAACAGTCAGAGGATGGAAGGTTGCTCCTGTACATGTAATCGGCCTGTGAAGTTTAGCAGGGAGCGCTCTTAATGCCCTTCTGGTTAGAGATGAGTTCAGACCTATGGTCAAATTGGGTCCAGTGTTTGGGTTTGGTCCGTATGAATCGGACATCTTGCTGTTTGGGCCCAACCAATCCATAATATATAGATGGGTCAGCGTCCGAAACTTACGCGAAACCGAACATCTGATCTGCTCATCGCTACTTCTTGTTTGGTTAGCACAAAATTTGGATCAAATAGTCATTAAAACGGGGGCACATTATCGAGTGCCCTCTTTCTGAGATTCACCAGCTGGTTACACTGTGCACGACTACTTCCCCTTCTGTCACGACTACTTCCCCTTATGGCATGATTACTCTTCCCGTTTGTGTGCTGAACGTTCCTGGACTTCTGTGAGATTAACATTGGCAGAGCCAGGGTGAAGTGCTGAAGGAGCAAGCGTAAACGTTTAACAGCCTCTGCAGACAAGCATTAAGGGGCTCTGGTATGCCTTCCAGAGCCTTCAGGCCTAATAGCATAATTTTAATCGTCCGATAAGATGAAGGAGGCCATGATAAACACTATAAGGATATTACCACATCCCGGTGCCTGGATCTATATAATGTCCCCTGGTTATCAGATGGATTGTGATGGAAGATTCCTTTAAGGTTTTTGTAGGCTTGGATTTTACGTTGGTTGCGGCCATACAATTTTGACCTGGCACGGGAAAGTGCTGAACCCCCCCTGGGAATCGCACAGCTTGTCATTTTAAATCCCACTCTACAGGGCAAGGTATCAGAGAACAATATATATAGCATCAGCGAGCCGTCTCCGGGTATGGACATAAACTGTCTGGGCTGAGGACGCCAGGATGCGGCGAGCACAGCAGTGTCAGGACGCTCCCCCACTGCACGTGGAGAAGCTCTAGTCCTAAAATATAATTCCATATTTCACAGTACTGTTGCTACTATCAATATATACAATGGTATGATCAGGGCCGGATTAAAGGAGGGGCTCCTGGGGCTCTAGCCCCGGGGCCCCCACCACTTTCACTTTTTAAGGGGCCCCCACCAGTTTCCAACAGTCAGTCGATCACTACATGCTGCTGCCAAAACAATGCATCGGCGATCTCCCCCAGCGATGGCAGCTGTGTCTTCAGTGGCCGGCGGGTTCCTGAAGAGCGAGGAAGAGCCTGCAGCATCATGGGATAACTGGAAGGGAAGGTGAGGGTAAGTATGAAGTTTATTATTTTGTGGCCATTTTGTGGCAGCTAAATTCTACAGGGGGCTTGTGGGTGTATACTACAGGGAGCTGGTGGCTGTATTCTACAGGGGACTGGTGACTGTATACTACAGGGGACTGGTGGCTGTATACTACAGGGGACTGGTGGCTGTATACTACAGGGGACTGGTGGCTGTATACTACAGGGGGCTGCAGGCTATAAACTACAGGGTCTGGCAGGCTATATACTAAAGAGTCTGGCAGGCTTTATACTTCCAAAAACATTGTTGGAAGGGCCCCCACCAGTTTGTGCCCAGGGGCCCACACCACACTTAATCCGGCCCTGGGTATGATTACACATCTCTCCATGGCCAATACATAGCCCTGACTACAGAGAGCACAGCAGTGTCAGGATGCTCCCCCACTGCACGTGAAAAAGCTCCAATCCTGAAATATAATTCCATATTTCACAGTCCTGCTGCTACTAACAATATACCGTACATAATGGCATGATTACACATCTCTCAAAGGCACTGACACAGGCTGCAGTATTACTTGGTCACAACTCCCTTAAAGTTGAAACTTAGAAGCGACACAACAAAGTTAGCGTAGCGGCGCCCCCCGCCTGTCAGAGTAACTTCTTATCCTGGACCTGATTCTTCCTTCTCGGGGAGATTAGTCTGTCGTCCTCTTCCTAATCCGATCTCGCTCTGTGCCAGATACCAAATTGCACTCAGATGGAAACAAGTTCTGTGTGAGATAAGATTGGGCCAGATCTACGGGAGCCCGAGGCGTCTGTAGCCTGACAGCGATATAGATTTTTCTGCCAAGTAAAGGGGATACGTGGACGTGCGGCTCCGCAGCCTCACAGGAAATCCTCCAGTCCTGAGCGAGTGACTGACCTCCGACCTTCAGGCAGAAAGTCTGTAATTCTGTGCTAGATGCCGGATTATCAAATGTTCTGCATCATCTATTCAGCTCACGGGTAACAGACATGTATAGCAATCATATTCTAAGACCCTTAAAATGATCATGTGACAGTTGTGACCATTACCTTACCACCTACAGATGGTAGAATGGCCACCCGTCGACACAGTTGTCTTTATAATTTACTACTTTATAGTTATTTGATCGTAGTTATTTCTGCTACGGAGCTCAAAATCCTCAGAGTTGTAAAACTGTCTACCTGCAGCCACCACTAGAGGGAGCCCAAGAGCTATCTGGATACATGTTCTACATTGATCTCCATAAAAACACAGTGAGCTCCCTCTAGTGGTGGCTGTAAAAGTGAGGTTTTTATAGTATAACTGTCAAGGCAAAGGGTTTTGAGCTTTGTATTTGCAGAAATGATTATATGCAGCAATACCCAGTGTTCTCTCAGACTATAGGAGACAAGTGTCAGAGAAGTGGAGATCTGACCACTCACAAGTGGTCCCTATATATTACTAATGATCATAGATGTTAACACCCATCATTATAAACCAGGGACACTTACTCATAGATCCAGGCATCGGGACTTATATTTGTTATCCATGGCCTCCTTCCTTCTAAAATCAACTTTTAGTATTATGATAATAAGCCAGGAATGTTACCATAGCCCCTCTGTGCTGTAGCTTCACAAGCTGTTACACTGTGTGAGATTACAGCCAGCAGAGGGAGGGGGAAGTGCTGAGAAAGAGGGGGAGACAGTGTGACAGCCTGTGAAGCTACAGCACAGAGGGGCTCTGCTAACACCCCCAGAGCCCTTCTAGCTCATTAACATCATTTAGAAGGAAGGAGGCCATGGATAACAAATATCACCTGTTACTTGGCTTTCCTCGTACTTCATCTCTTCAGATGGTCTCTCCTAAAGTCCTCTTAACAGTGACAGAAGCTCACAAAAGTATCACATTACATAGAAGTCTATGGAGAGGGAGGGGGGAGAACTGAATCACAGCAGCTACGTCTCCACCTACCAGCTCTGACTACAAGTCATTGTCCCCTCCTGCACATGGGACCCTTTGGCCCAACACAGCTCAGTTTCTCATTGATCCTCATATGAGGGCTCAGTAGGCACAACACATGAATAGAACCTGTTCTGGTATCCAAACCCGAATGTTCACCAGCACCGGTAACAACCGCAATCGTGCAGACTGCACAGGATCTTTATCCTCCAGGGAAAATGCTGTTTTGCATTTGAATGTTACTGGCGTGTGGCGAACTTCTGGCTGACCACAATGTTTGGTACGGACCGGAACCAATCAACCACTACACATGAACCCTTCCCACTGATTGGCTGCTACAATTGCTATACTGGCAGTATGATAGCATTGCATCTGTAACAAAATGAACGCGTCAGTAGGTTTTTTTGGATAAAATCTTGAAATAATTAATTTTTTTTTGCAGATAGCCGCCACTAGGGGGAGCCTGAAATATTCCTGAGCTGTGAGCTCCCTCTGGTGGTGGCAGCAGGTAGTTGATATGTAGATTGTACCTAACAGACCATAATGAATGCACTAATCTCCGTAGGAAAGCGCTGCCATTTTATTAATTTGCATGAGAAGTTATTCGTGTTCTGGAAGCTTCTCCCCGGAATATCGGCTTTTACAATAAATGTGACATTTTTATGCATGGTCAGGATCAGAACATTTCCATATCGTTCCCATTATGCGAAGCCTGATTATGCGGAGACTAAAACCGTACAATTCGTGTTTTCTTTTAGATGTTCATCAGTTCCCGAGACTCCGCACAATCCCCACAGAGGCTGAGCTCAGCGCCGGGGAATAGAGGAGATTTATCATGAGTTTCTGAGGTAAAACTGTTCTAGTTGCCCATGGAAACCAATCGGAGCTCAGCTTTCATTTTATGAGCAGTTGTGTGAAAATGAAAGCTGAGCTCTGATTGGTTGCCATGGGCAACTAGAATAGGTCTGCTCTAAGAGACTTGTGATAAATTTCCCCTAATGACTATATTGTTTTCCCTGATTAAAATAAAGTATATATATACTGTACTTATATATAGAAGACAACATTACTTACATGTCAGCTTAGATACGGCAGCTCAGCTCTATGAAAAGTGGATACCTCTATAATGGCAGCTTAGATACAACAGCTCAACTCTATGTATGGTAGATACCTCTATATTGGCAGCTTAGATACAGCAGCTCAGCTCTATGTATGGTAGATACCTCTGCAACATCCCCCACCGGGGCCTAGCCCTTCGAGGTGAGGCCTGGTGACAGCCGGGGCCCGCGGTACCGGAGTGGCTGGCGGTTGCGGCCAAAGCACGCTATTGTCACGGTGCTTGGTACGGGGGAACCGGAGGGCTGTCCTACAGCCTGGCAGGTCTCCAGCAGGGTGGTGTTGGCAAGAAAAGATGAGGGAGAGGCTGCTATAGCGGATCTCCCTGGGGCAACCCCTTAATGTCCCCAGTGTGAGTCTCTGGGTGATGGACAGGGTGCCGGTGATGAAGGCAGCCGTATTAGCAGGGACCAAACGGAGACAGAAGTTGAAGAAAACAACTTACAGTTCTTTATTTGAACCGGCAGGAACCGCAGCAACGTGCCTTTAACAGGTAGATGGAGTGCTGAGATGTGAGTTGGAGGGAGCCTCAGGAGATAGTTCACCAGCCTGGATGTAGAGGGCAGGCTGGGAGGCAGCTGTGTCCTGGTAGGAAGCTTCAGCTTGTCCTGTAGGGCTTCAGGTATCACCTTTAAAGGTAAGATGATACCCCTTTTCCTCACTACACTAACTCTAGTCTAATGCTCCACTCTTCAGAGGCAGGGGCTAGGCTCTTCCTGCTCTGGTATGGGTTAGACAGAGATTTCTCACTCACCCACTGATCTCTAAGTCTACAAGATCTTCTCCTCTTCTGGGAGAGACTTCTCTCAGAGTTCTCCTAGAATCTCCCCTGAACATTCCTGGCCAGGGGGTTTTATTACCTCCCTTTGGTCAGGTGGTGGCTGCTCCTCCAATCACATCTCAGCTTACAAAGGACAGGATGTAACACAGATCATTGGACAATAGCATCTTGCATCATACAAAATACTTAACCTCTGCCTTGCCAGGCAGGATTCACCACTGCAATATCCCCTATGTCCTATCAGGACCATGTAGTGTGATATGGGTACAGGCAGGTGGGACGTATTCGCAAACACTCCCTCGCCATTGCATCGGCGAGGGTGTTGCACCTCTATATTGGCAGCTTAGATACAGCAGCTCAGCTCTAAGTGTGGTAGATACCTCTATAATGGTAACTTAGATACAGCAGCACAGCTTTATGAAAAGTGGATACCTCTAGAATGGCAGCTTAGATACAGCAACTCAGCTCTATCTATGGTATATACCTCTGTAATAGTAGCTTAGATACATCCTTCTAACATCAACTTTTAAAATGATGCTAATGAGCCAGAAGGGCTCTGGGGGCGTTAACAGATCCCTTTGGTATTGTAGCTTCACAAGCCTCCAACCCACTCCATCAGCACTTCCCTCTGCCTGCTGTAATCTTAAACAGTCAGAGGATGGAAGTGCTCCTGTACAGTGTAGTAGCCTGTGAGGTAACAGCATGGAGCAGCTCCGGTAATGCTCCTTCTGGTTAGAGATGAGCAGACCTGATGGTCAAATTGGGGTCCAGTGTTTGGGTTTGGTTGTATGAATCGGACATATTGCTGTTTGGCCACCAATCCAGAAATATATATATGGGTCAAGCGTCCGAAACTTAACGCGAAACCTGACCATCCGATCTGCTCATCTCTTCTTCTTGTTTGTTAGCACAATAATTGGAATCAAAATAGTTTTAATCATTAATAACGGGGGGCACGTTATCAGAGAGCCTCTTTTCTGCAGATTCACAGGCTGTTACACTGTGCACGACTACTTCCCCTCCTGTGCACGACTACCTCCCCCTATGTGCATGAGTACTTCCCTTTTGTGTGCTGAAACTTCTTGTGCTGCTGTGAGATTACATTGGGCAGAGGCAGGGGTGAAGTGCTGAAGGAGCAGGCGGTAAACAGTGTAACAGCCTCTGCAGACAGAGCATGAAGGGGCTCTGGTAATGCCTCCCAGAGCCCTTCAGGCTAATTAGCATCATTTTAATAGTTGATGTTAGAAGGAAGGAGGCCATGGATAACACATATAAGGAGATTACCACAATCACGGTGCCTGGATCTATGAGTAATGTCCCTGGTTTATCAGGATGGATTGTGATGGAAGATTCCTTTAAGGTGTTTGTAGGATTGGATTTTACGTTGCGGCCATACAATTTTGACCGGGGCAACGGGAAAGTGCTGAAACCCCCCAGGGGAGCCTCACAGCTGTCATTGTAAATCCCACATCTACAGGGCAATGTATAAAGATGACAATATATATAGCATCAGCAGAGCGAGTCTCGGGGTATAAAATAAACCTGTCTGGGCTGCGGCCGCCAGGATGCGGCAGAATAAATATTCCCTCGTAATCTTTGAAGGGTCGTCACTGAACCATGTAGTCACCGGCTCCTTTATTAGCACAGACAGGAGAAAACTCAGCAATTTCTTCTGGGTCAGGGACTCATACTACACGCTCATGCCGATAATGAAGATTTTTATTCATGCGTGTGAAACCTCTTAACCTGGATGTAGCCGAGCCGGATCCTTGCATCATTACCGGAATTTCTGCACAAAACTTTTCTTCAAGTAACGAAACTGTAAGGAATATTCAAGTTTTTAGAAAATAATTGGCTTAAGAGGTTCCTCTCTATTAAAGGGATGATCCCACATTGTGGACCTCGACGATTGGCTGAGCCCCCCCAAAAATGGTGTGTGTGTGACTCATAGGCCTGTCATGAAGCCTGATCTGTTATGGTCTGCTGGAGGCAGACTGTTAGAGATCAGCAGTATGTACACAATAATAGTATCAAACAGTGCAGTATATTGTATGAACAATCAGAACCCCCTAGGGTTTAAGCACCCAAAGGGGCCTGAAATAATAGTAAAAAAATATATTTAAAAAATCAAAACCTGTAAAGATTGTGCTGTCCCTCAACTTATTATCTCATATAATTATACTTAAGCCCCCATTTTAGCTGATTGGATCTGTTGTTTTTCTTGTAACTGTGGACCCCTGTTTCTATCACTATTTGTTTAGCTGTTTTTGTTTTAGTTTGTTTTATTTTTTTTTACTGCTAAATCTACTGCTATGTGATTCATCTCAGAATCCTGATGCTTCACTTGCTCCTATGATACATATACAACGTGATTCTCTGAAGTTTACATCATTTGCATTCAGACCATGATCGCTTGTGCTTGTTTTTTGTGTGAGGTCCTCCATGACCAATCTGTAGCACACTTTGTCTCTTGTGATCCCTTCAATAAAGATTATTGTTGATTGAAAAAAAATAGCAAAAATTCAAATGATCCCATTTACCCAGAACAAAAAATGAACAAATAAAGTCATAAACATAGTAGGTATCCCCACTTCCCAAAATGTCCGGTCTATCACAGTGTAAAAGCAATTTCCTATGCTGTGAATGTCGTAACGGAAACATCCAGATGTCAGAATCACAACTTTTTTTTTTGCCATTTTCTTACCTATTTGAATAAAAATTATTCAACCAAGTCCCAAAATTATATCATTAGAAACATCAGCTCATCCGGCAAAAACCAAACCTTCCACATCTCTGTTCATCGAAGTTTGAAAAGGTTATGGCAAAAACAGGGAAGTTTTTTTTTTCCTAAGAGTTTTTACATTTTTTTTTCAAAGGTTAAAAAACATAACAAAACTACATAAATATGATCATAAGGAACCAACGAATAAAAGGGAGGTGTCATCTGGTCATCACAGTGAAAGCCGTAATAACAAAGAATAAAATGGCGCAATGCATTTTTATTTGATTCAGATACATCAAATTTGGAATTGTTATTTCCAGCTTCCCAGTTGATTCAGATACATCAAATTTGGAATTGTTATTTCCAGCTTCCCAGTACATTGCATGGAATCTGAAATGACGCCACTAAAAAGGACAATCAGGCAAAATACAAGCCCTCATACATCTCTGTAAATAAAAAAGTTATGGATTTCGGAAGGTGGGGAGTAAAAAACACAAATGCAAAAGGGTTACAGTACAGGCGGCCCCCTACTTAAGTACACCCCACTTACAGACGACCCCTGGTTACATACGGACCTCTGTACTTTAGCCTTAGGCTGCAATAATCAGCTGTAACAGTTATCACAGGTGTCTGTAATGAAGCTTTCTAGTTAATCCTGGTTTTTATGACGATCCAACATTTTTTAAATCCAATTGTCACAGAGACCAAAAAAAGTTTTGGCTGGGATTACAATGATAAAATATACAGTTCCGACTTACATACGCGCTTACCTTCACCCAGCAATGGATCGTGAACTCCGGCGGACCTCGGCGGACTTCAGCGCAGCAGCGACACCTGGTGGACGTCGGAGGAACTGCCTTAGTGAGTCGCCGGAAGACCCGAATCCACCACAGAGAACGTGCTGCTGGATCGCGAATGTGTATGTAAAGTAAATCTGCCCCACTGTGTATGTAACTCATGGGAGGTGTATAAATCTCTGTGCTGAACCTATAGCAGTTATAGTTGCCCCAAACTTTCAATAACCATACCTGCAAATTGGTTAAGTGGTCCCCGGATAGGACTTAAAGCATACCTCCAGATTCTTAATGATTTGCCAAAATTTACTGGAGGAGGCTGTGTACACTATTACTGGGGGAAGCTGTGTATACTATTACTGGGGGAGTCTGTGTATACTATTACTGGGGGAAGCTCTGTATACTATTACTGGGGGAGACTGTGTATATTATTACTGGGGGAAGCTCTGTATACTACTGTGGAGGCACATTTTACAATTTTCTCCTCAGGCAGCAAAAAGGCTAGAATTGGCCCTATTAATAATAATCCCTGAATGTTCATCAAGTGATTTCAGCAGTCCTGATTCTTTATTGCTGTCTGCAGACTCTCCATAATATTTTGTTTACATTTCTAAGCTCTGAGGAATAGGAGGAGCTGCAGCAGCAGAGTTACCTGCTCTCTCCCCTTTTCTGTCCATCAGTAACAGAGACCTAGTGCAACATCCCCCACCGGGGCCTGACCTTTTTTTGGTGGCCGGAGGAAGCCAGGGTCCTGATTATCGGAGTGGCTGGCTAGTGTGGCCTTACGCACAGCAATGATTACCGGGCTTGGTATCAGGAGCGGAGGCCTCGTCCACAGCCTGGCAGGTCTCCAGCAGGTTGTGTGTGCAAGAAAATGGAGAGAGGCTGACAGAGTAGGTTTCTCCATGGGGCAACCCCAATGGATAGATAGGGATCCCTGGTGATGGAGGATGGGGCACCCGTGGTGGTGAACAGCCAGATCCAGGGATCACTCAGAGGCACGATGGTGAAGAATGACTTACAGTTCTTTATTGGAACAGGCAACAGCCTTAACAGCAGCAAACCTCAGCTGGATGGAAGTAGCTGGTTGGAGCTCAGGTCCTCAGGAAGGTGTGCACACAGCCTGGTAAGTAGCTTCATTTTGGGCTGGGATTGTAGCAGCAGAGTCCTGGTGGTGGACCTCTGTTCTGGGTCGGTGTCAGGGCATTTTGCCTCAGACACTGCTCCTTCCTCTACTGCTCTGGAACTTTCCACTTGACAAAAAGGACCTCCTGGTCAAAGACTTGTGCTCCCACCCACAAGGGGTTTTATAACCTTCCCTTGTGAGGTAGCAAGCACTTTGTCCAACCAGCTTACTCCTTCCTTAGAGCAATTACAAAGCACCTAATTGGACAATAAGATTAACACTTTACCTCCCAGGCACCGACTTACAGCTGCATTTACCAAGTTCCTCCCCCTAAACACCTCGTAGTGATGTGATCAGTCCCAGCAGGCAGCTACCCACATTGAAAGGAACAAATTCGCAACACATATTAACCCATTGCACTGGCAGGGGTGTTTCACTAGTACCTTTTGGAGCAGGACCCTATCCATTGTGTTGCTGCACTTTTTTACATACTGGCAGGGGCGTAACAATAGCCATAGCAGATGCTACTGAGACCACGTTGAAGAGGGGCCCGGGATGGTCAACGGAACTTAAATTTACTAATGCCGTTCTCCGTCCCTCCCTGCTGAGAGAGGTGCCTGGAGATGGGAACAGCACAGCAGTAACAGGGGCCCACTGCTCGCAATGTAATGGGGCCCCCCGCCACACCTCGTCAGCGGCTCACTCACTTACAAAAAACATGAGGTAAGGTGGCCAACCCCTTTAAGTTCTTAGGTTCTGATATACAGTAACCCATACATGTTGCCTTTGAAATATCATCTATCTCCATCACCGGCCTCCTGACAGGACCAGCCTCAGTCCAAATATCTCAAGATTTCTTCTTCGCGTCTGAGAGGCGTGAAGTGGCGTTAGCGATTTTCCGTTGGATGAATCCGATGTAGAGAGAGATTAGTGTTTCATGTCATTTATTGTAAAGCAGAGAATATGAACTCAGTGGGAGGAAAGTAGCAGCCTTCATGGTCTCGCGGGGAGGCCGGTCCACACCCGGCGTATTATTGTCACACTCAGGTTATTGCCCCAGCCGTGTGCCGCGAAAAGCAATAACAGAAGCCGCAGGTCTGGGAGGACGGCTCCGCGTCCAACACGACAGATTTTATTAAATCAATATATAATCCGAAAACTGAACTACTGAAGACTGAACTACTCAACACGTCTCAAAAACTTTTCTCAATCCTTTAAAAAACAAATTTCGTAGAGCACATGACATGACGGCCTCAGAAACCATACAGTAACCCTTAAATGTTTGTGGACCCTTCACAATTTTTGACATTCTTTTGACAATGTCAGAATTTCACACAAATTTCTATATGTTTTTAACTAAATTTTATTGCTGATTTTCATTTATTCAGATGATTTTATGAAGTTACGGAGTAATAGAGGTAAGCATGAAAAAAAATGTCTAAAAGGAAAGAAAAATGGCACTATCCGTACAAAATAATAAAAAATAATCATGAAATCACCTTAAAAATTATCTCTTAAACACCTTATTATACAGCAGACACCCACTGATCACACCCAGAAAAGATCACCTAAAACTGTTTGGTTCCACGTTAGAGCCTAAACAGAACAGGCACATGGGTGCCGCCATTTTGGCACCATTGTCATCGAAGCATCATCTGGGGGCACTAATGAGATGCCTTGACAGGCAGGAGACTCCCATGCCAGTGATTCAGAAATATTTATTTCGGGCAGCACGGTGGCTTAATGGTTAGCATTACAGCCTTGCAGCGCTGGGGACCTGGGTTCAAGTTCCAGGGTCAACATCTGCAAAGAGTTTGTATGTTCTCTGTTTGCGTGGGTTTCCTCCGGGTCCTCTGGTTTCCTCCAATACTCTAAAACATACTGGTAGGTTGATTAGAGTGTGAGCCCCACTGGGGACAGGGACTGATTTGGCAAACTCTGTGTAGTGCTGCCTAATCTGTGTGCGCTATATAAATAAAGGTATTTTTTATTATTATTAATAGATAACTACAAGAAGTCCCAGGTAACTTGAAGGGGATGTCCTGAGGTTGAAAAACATGGGTCAGGTGTGACTCTGTTTTTGGAATAAAGCCGCCATGTTATTCAACCTCCAAATATCCCCTATAAGTTGGACAGTAATGTAATTTGGAACAGGTATATTTGTAAGTGTAACTGGGTTGTCAAGAAAAGAAGAGTAAAAAATAAAGATTATAATTATTATAACTATAGACACTTTTGACAACTTACAGTTGTGACCTCCCAATGAAGCTCTCAGGATGTGGCTACTGTAATTTACTTTAGCCCCAGGCTGCAATTGTAATGTCTCGCAAGACGGGTCATCACTAAACTCAGCATGTGGCTGCATCTGTCCTATACTATATCTATCCAATAATGATTGTTTGCTGCCACCTACTGTCCAAAAGGAGTATTTACATTGGCATTACATCATGCCTGCCAGAAAGGAGTAAATGTGCTATCTATGGTATGACTGAAATTAATGTAATTTTTCTGCAGAATTCCAGGTTTGTGATTGGTTGGAAGGCTCACAATATTCCATAAGTCTATAAATGAAGGCTCTGGGTTAGTCTCACTCTTGAGATTCCTCCAGAGAGATGCATTCCTCCAACTAGCTTGCTGCAGAAGCAGCAGAGCCAACCTGGCTCCTACAAGCCAGCTCCCTAACCACTTGACTAAGGTCTGAGGTACTACCACATTCCTTTTCTACAATGTAATCATCACCAACCAATCCACTGCTTTATGTGTGCCTGCAGGAATGACCATTTACAGCCTGTTACCTGCTGATGTTATGGACTTTGTCTGCCATTATAGAAACTGCGAGCTTCTCGTTGTCCATTGTTATCCCTGGCTGCTGCTAACATCACAGGCCTTCCCTTCGCGTTTTCCCGACATGTTACCCGAATATTTCCAATTTGCGCCGATTTCTCCTGAATTGCCCCGGGATTTTGGCGCACACAATCGGATTTTGGCGCATCGCCGCCGGCATGCACGCGATGGAAATCGGGGGGCGTGGCCGAACAAAAACCCAACGGATTCGGAAAAACCGACGCATTTTTAAAAAAAAATGTGTCGCGAAAATTGCACTTACCTTCACTCAGCCCGGCTCGGTGTATTCCAGTGCGTTCCGATGCTCTTCAGCGCAGCAGCACCACCTGGTGGACGTCGGAGGAACTACCTTAATAAATCCCGTCCGGACCCGAATCCACCGCAGAGAACGCGCCGCTGGATCGCGAATGGACCGGGTAAGTAAATCTGCCCCAATGACGTTGTGCTGGGGCCTACAGATCATGGCACCCTGGGGCTAAAATACAGTGAATATCCAGGCATCTAAAGAGCTTCACCAGATGCAACAAAGAATTATTTATTAGTTGGGGGCTAAGATGAATATCCTATGTGGTGATCGCAGTAAGCAGAAAAAAAAAATGTTGTAGTATGTTAGATGTAGATCCCTACATCGTAGCTTGCAAATGATGGTGAGTCCTCATGACAGGGTCCTTTAAGAGTTGGTCAACAAGACTTGGTTGGTCAATGTGACATCACATGTAGGACAGTATTTATGTTCCCTCAAGCATTTCCTCCTAGGATCACCGCTCTTCTTATTAATGGTAGGGAACTGTAAAATTTGACAAATGTGCTATAAATCCTGAGTTATTAGGGCGGCTCGTAACGTAGTCCAAACCGAAAACCAATAGGATGAACAATGGTGCTGGTCTAGATCTTCTGCTGCCTGACCTTATATTGATCCAGGTCAATGATTTTACCATTGACTTAATGACCTCTTCGTGTTTGAGTCGTAGATCATGTCCACGGCTCTTAGTTATAGAAGGTAGACATGTTTGTAGTCAAGAAACAAAGAATTTAGCATCACCTACTTCTAGATAATGGACACAACCTGGTAGCAACAAGGAGCAGAGGACAAACCCTGATAAATGTCCATGTCTAAGCCCTGTGATCACCACAAAGATTTATGGATGACTATCTAATGAGTATATGGCCATGACCTGATTCTCCACCAAACACCAATGATCAGGCTATTGGATTTGAACATGTCCAATCCATTACATCTCCAGGAAGATAAGACTGACAGCAACGTATTCCTATTTCACACCTGAAAATTTGGGAGAGATTTTGCATTGGGGCCAATAGCTTCACCTCTGTTTAGTGGACATACTGTAAATCAGTGGTTCTCAACCTGTGGGTCGGGACCCCAGCGGGGGTCGAACGACCAAAACCGGGGGTAGCCTAAAGCCATCGGAGCCGAAATTTTACTGTGTTTTTACTGCGAGTTGCATGGTTTGGGGTCACCACAGCATGAGGAACTGTATTGCGGGGTCACAGCATTAGAAAGGTTGAGAACCACTGCTGTAAATCATCTGACAAACTCTTAAAGGGCTTTTCCAAGAAGCCTGGAAAACCTAACAGGTTCTTACAGACTGCAGCAGGTCCTTCAACTCCCAAAACTTGGGAGAGTTGGGCACAGACAGCTGTCACAATGTTGGAAGAAGGAGCCAAATCAGGGTAACTTCATTTTTGGTTAGGCAAAGGGGAAGAAATTAGAACGAGAGGAGGAGGAGTAACACCGAGAGGGGCCCAAAGACCTAACTTTACTTTCGGGTCCCCAAAATGTTAAATCTATCCCTGCTTAGATGTCTCCTCGACGCTCCTCTTCCTGCACCGTTCCTGGCAAGACAGGAAATGGCTGGAAATGCTCTTTCAGCCAATCAATGACCGCCATGGTTACCCGCCTCCAATTCTTATTGGCTTAGTGAGCACTTCCTGCTATTTAGCATCAGGGTGGGTGGAGTAAATGGATCACATGAGAGACCCACAGTCAATCGTTATTACTCTGTAGTATAGTATTTTATTTGTATATTTCCCTTATGATTTCTAAAGTGCTAAGAAATATGATGGCGCTTTATAAATAAAGATTATTATTATTATTATTGTAACTAGCAAGGGTAGATTGAGTCTCAACCTCTCCCTGCTCTCTCGGATCTTCCAACTTCCCTCTGCTGCTGTAATCTCCTACACAATGTAACGGCCTGTGATGCTACAGCATGGAGGGGCTCTGGTAACACCCTCGCAGCCCTTGCGACTCATTAGAATTATTTTAAAAGTTGATTTTAGAAGGAAGGATCCCATGGATAACACATGTAAAAAGATTACCACAGTCCTGGTGCCTAGATCTATGAGTAAGTGTCCCTGGTTTTCCTTGGCAATATGGCAAATATGGGGCTCTGGTAACACCCTTTGGAGCCCTTGTGACTCATTAGCATAATTTTAAAAGTTGATTTTAGAAGGAAGGAGGCCATGGATAACTGATGTAAGAAGATACCACAGTCACGGTGCCTGGATCTATGAGTATGAGTAAGTTTTCTTTGGCAATATGGCTATAATACCTTCATACCGTACATATAAACCCATAATGCACATCATCACCGCTGTAAACACATCCCCTCTTCTCCATCGTGCTCCCATAACATTGCTTTTCCACGTTCCCCTCTCCTCCTCTTTCCCTCTCACTCTCTTCGCGCCGTCCAGAAACTCGTTATGAATTGCAAATTCATTTATATGAAGCCAAAACCACCGGGCAGCCGACTGTAACCTGCGAGTCACATAAAGTTAAGAGATATGGATTTCCCAGAAACAAGTTTGTCCGTATGAAATTGAATTACTATATAAACTGCGCGGGAACTTAGCGAACGGGATTCAATTAATTCCTCAGCAGTCAGGTTTTATTAAAGCGTATAAGTAAATGTTTGCTATAATATTTTGTAGCCCGCTGAGCGATTATTACTCGGAATGTAATAAATAATGTATCATTTATTAAAAAAAAAAAAAAAATCGAGTCGTCGGCCCCCTCCGCGCCCCCATCTATAATCTGCCGCGTGCGTTTTTCATTCTCTCCGAGAGCATTGATTTCGCTTCTGTCCTATAAATTCACTTCATTTATTTCCATCAAAGTGCATCATGGGCTCCGGCGTAGACGTAGGCGGTATTAATCACGCTTTTCCCGACTTTTTTTTTCCTGTCGGAATGATACACATCTAGAGACGTGTCAGCGAGAGAGAGAACGTGATTTTGATAAATTCCCACTTTGCTTCAAGCTTCGAGGTTAAAACACCATGACCGTAACAGAGGGTGGAAAAAAAGAGAGAAAGAGTCAATAATATTGTAAACCGGTAACGAGTTTCTGGAGCAAAAAATAATTAAAGCCTTGTTCTCGTTACTTGGACGGGTGATGCGCACTTAGTCATAAAACTGCATAGATGATACCAGGATGATGGGAAATAAGTGAGACAATACAGAGCTGACGATTATGTCACTTGGAGAGGACACATTTTAGGTCCATATTACAGTCACAGCACCCCAAGGTATCAACAGATTTGGCCATACAAACCTGCAGACAGTTTCAAGAATTGGCCCTGGAGATCGGTGTAATCATACCTTTGTGTATTTTAAGAAGCAGAAATATATTTAATAATGATCCGGGATTGTAGCTGGACTGAAGCACACAGGAAATTTAAAACATTTGCATCTCATTGTCTGTCTTAATCCATGTAACTTTCAATCTGCTACCCACCCCCTCATCTCTGCTATAGTATCTAATCAAAAATCAAGTCCAGCTGCAATTATCCTATTGCCTACAGCCTCCCCACCATCTAATTAAAGAGGTTGTCATGGTATATAAAATATTTTATATTTGTCAGGGGGCATTAAAATTAATAAACAGCTTATTTTCACCTCCTTGGGAGCGTCATTGAGTCACGCCGGTTCATCTGCTGCCCTATGACTGCTACAGCCTGAAACTAATGCTGTAGCAGACAAAGGCAGCGTCCCGAAATGCATGGAGCAATCCAATTTTGTTCTTGTTACTGATATGGACCACAGGTTGTACCCAGAACTTTATCGATTGGATCTGCAAAGTACTAGAAGTTTATGATTCTTGTTACACCTGTCATCAGAATTTTTCCTCTTCACACCAGTAATACCTGCTGGTAAAGGGTTAAAAGTCCTCCCCATATCACCTAAAATGATCTGCCAAAGAGGTACTGTACTTTAATTGCAACCGTTTTTCTGATAAGCAAATGAGTATAAATGAGTCAATTTCTAAATAGAAGAGTCATGTTTTTCTCCAGGCTGCCAGTGAACCACGCCTTCCCTAGTTTTATTGACAGCTCAGTGCCTTTTTAAATCTGAGCCTGAGCGGACAGGAAGTCCTCTTTCTGTCCACTTCCTGTCCTTATCAGAATGCGGTCCCTCTCACTGCATAGTGAATTTAGCTGTGAGCACTGCAGATGAAGGCAAACATGTGGGAATAGGCGGAGCCACATGGTTGTGGGCGGGGACAACCTAGACAAAGGGAGAAAAAGTTTGGGGAACGATTTTACTGAAGATTCAGATGTAAACTGGGACCTCTGTGCTTCACTTTTCAGCAAAGGCACAGCAGGGTGGGGGTGAGTAAGGTTTATACTGCCTGTTCTTGATGACAGGTTCCCTTTAAAGGAAATCTTCTGTGTGGTTCATACCTTATAAAGCAGAGTCACTGACTGAATCCTCTTTGCACCCTGACGGAGGATTTGTTCCTGTCATATTTTTTATGGGCTCTTTTTCATTAAAAAAATGTGTTAATATGCTAATTAGCCACATATCATTAGCATATTATACAATGTAAGCGGTGGGCAAAAGGACAAGCTTTATCCGTCTTTCGCCACTCCAAAAGTTGAGAGGTATGAGAGTCAATAAAGAAATTAAGATTTTTGGATAAAAATTTGTTAAATCTAGTTCTTGTAGGTCCAGATTTATCCCTCGCCTTTATTTTTTAATTATTAGTAATGTGCACTGCTTTGACATGTTGGATGTAACACTGGTGGGTTGTGGCGGGTACCGGCTTCACCCTGATGGCCTCCGGCCTCTGGCACTGGTGTGGAGGTAAGTCAGGACACCCAGAAGATGTTTTTTGGGTCAGGAGGCCACTTGATGATGATAGTTGAGACGATAGTTGATGGACGTAGGTAAGTTCATCCAGAATTATGTTTCCTTGTAAGGTCCTGTGAAAGTGTTTTTGCCCTGTTGATTCCTGTGACCTCTGCCTCTTTACCATATGAACTCTATGCCTCCTGCCCTGACCTATGACCAAACTTTCTGTACTCTGACCTTGGCCTTGTCTCTGCCTATCCCGTCAGTCATAAGTAATGCATCGCTCTCTTATGACCACCCTAGGTCAGCTACCACTGTATGGACACTACTTCTAGGGGGTAGCGACCCTGGAGTACAGTCCATATCCCTGTGCAGGTGTTAAAGGGTGAAAACCCTGAGACTACATTATATAAAACACAAATGCGGATAATTTACTTCCAGTTACTACCATCTCCTTTCATCTTGAGTCCTGGTGTGATGCCCTCTGGAGGTGGATTGCTTCTTGTTGGGACGATGTTGAGGTCGATCATATCATTAGCAGCGGTGAGAGTTGCGGCACATCCCTGCTCTCCGGTGAGCGCTTATCTCCTACTGTATTTGTAGAGTGTTACTGGCGCCTTTAATAACAGCTTCTTGGGGAAGGAGCTTTAGGGGTCTTATTACATTGTGATCTCTCTATCACCGGAGATAACAGAAGAGCCATTTATGAAGAGATTAATTTGGAGAGAGATGGAGCTTGGGAGAATATAACTCCTCTCTCGTCCTCCTAAGTCCGGGCTCTTCGTATACACCGTCCCTCCTGGGTTTATATTGCATGTAGCCACCTCTGCAATCCAGGATGATTGAAATGTAATATTCTCTTCCCTTCCCGTCCTTCCTGTTGCCTGCTGCTCATATAAGGCGAGAAACACCTCCGCTCGTTGTAAATGAGTCTAAAAACACAAAGGCGCTTGCGCCAGTTTTCTGTCGGTCTTTGCACATTCTTTTAGGTGCAAACTGCTTGCACAGGTATTTTAGAAGTGTCCGCGCCAGATTTGTGGCGCACACGGCACTTTTGCAGCAGATATGTTTTTTAAGGTGGGAAAAGGAAAACATTGCCCCATATTTACTAAGAACAGTGCAGTGGGGCTCATTTACTAAGGGTAGCGGATCGCACTTTCGGAAGACTGTTCGGCGGTTTCGGGATTTGCGCATCTTTGACAGGTATTCAACAGGGGTTTGCGCTGGGATTGTGTTGCACGCAATTGTTTTTTGGCACAGCTGCACTGCTTCCAAGCGACAGAAATTAGGGGGCTGTGCCATCAGACGATCCAACTGATTCGGCTGAGCACGGGATTTAACTTTCAAATTGTGTTGCAAGCCCAAGCAGTTACATGCACCACTAAAAAGATGGTGAACTCTGTCGGACCTAAGCGGGGAAGCGACACATGCAGGATATTAGACGCACGATCTTAGTGAATCGCGGCAGAGTGCATGATCGTCGGACAATTCACTTTCGGTGAACTCCAGCAGCCGGGTTAGTAAATGAGCCCCAGTGTGTACTATGTGCAGTTCCCTGTGTAGTGTGCAGGGGGTGCCAGATTCAGGATTATTGGCGCACATTCTTCATGAATATGGCGCCTCCTGCACTGTCCGACAGAGTTCACCACTTTTTTTTTTTGGTGCACCATTAACATGGGATGTGCGGCACACTTCTGTTGGACTTTGCTTGTCAAATCTGGCGCACGGTCCGACTTCTCACCGGAACGCCCCGTTGAGGGCAGAATTTTGTGTCACATGAAGCATAGTGCAGCCGCAACACAAAATGGTCACGTGCGACACAAATGTTGTGCAGACGCTTCTTAAATAACTGTGCAAGCAGTTTGCACCTAAAAGAACGTGCAAAGTCAGACTGCAAACTGGCGCACGGACCTTAGTAAATGTGCCAATGACTCTTTTTTTGCTACCTTGAAAGTTATACATCCGTTAGGCTACATTGACATATGTCCGCCCAGCTATAGGCGGCCGGGTTTTGGGCATACGGCAGGCGCACCGGAGAGGAGGAGTGGTAGGTGCTGCTCACCCCTCCCTAGAAAATAATGCTGCATGGCTATCTTTTTTGCGGCCACAGCATGTTACGGTAAGAACTTGTACCGAGCCCGGACGCCATAGCCGCCTATTGGGGACGTATATAAGTCCCACAAATAGTCATGTGAATGCGGCCTTAGTCTGTCTATCGGTCTATGCTAAAGTGCTACAGTGAGTTTCAGTGCACCATGGGCGGGTCAATGAGGTGTAATGCAACTTCTTTCACAGGTGGAGGGGGGCAGTCGAGCAAAAGGCCAAAATGTTTGTCAAAACTGGGTGGTATTACTAGACAGGTGATGGACCGGCAGACAGGGTAGGTATGATGGTGGTATTTCGATTACATTCAGCGGCAGTCTTGCCCTAAGCTGAGAAATGGAGACCTGTATCCAGCCTACACCATGCTGTATGAGCTAAACAGCCGGACACCAGACAGATACATTGTAGCAATAATAATCATAATCTCTATTTATATAGCGCCATCATATTCCTTTGCGCCTTACAAATCATATGGGACATATAAAAATCAAATACTACATTACAGAGTACAAACAGTTATACTGGAACAATAAGAGTGAGGGCCCTGCTCACAAGAGACGGGTCTGGGCAGGAGGAGACGGGTCTGGGCAGAAAGAGACAGATCTGGGCAGAAGGAGACAGGACTGGGCAGAAGGAGACAGGACTGGGCAGAAGGAGACAGGTCTGGGAAGAAGGAGACGGGTCTGGGAAGAAGGAGACGGGTCTGGGCAGGAGGAGACGGGTCTAGGCAGGAGGAGATGGGTCTGGGCAGAAGGAGACAGATCTGGGCAGAAAGAGACAGATCTGGGCAGAAGGAGACAGGACTGGGCAGAAGGAGACAGGACTGGGCAGAACTATATACAAGGGGACTGCTGGCTATATACTAGGGGACTGCTGGCTAAATACTAAGGGGCAGGCACTGGCTATATACTAGGGGGTAGCAGACTATATACTAGGGGGCAGGCACTAGCCATATACAAGGGGACTACTGGCTATATACAAGGGGACTGCTTGCTATATACTAGGGGGAAGGCACTAGCTATATACAAGTGGACTGCTGGCTAAATACTAGGGGGCAGGCACTGGCTATATACAAGGGGACTGCTGGCTATATACTAGGGGATTCAGATACATCAAATTTGGAATTGTTATTTCCAGCTTCCCAGTGCATTGCATGGAATCTGAAATGACGCCACTAAAAAGGACAATCAGGCAAAAAACAAGCCCTCATACATCTCTGTAAATAAAAAAGTTATGGATTTCGGAAGGTGGGGAGTAAAAAACACAAATGCAAAAGGGTTACAGTACAGGCGGCCCCCTACT